>JAJGRW010004983.1:0-123976 GCA_025461045.1 Carex parvula
GCATCACATCCCCTGAGAAATCTATGTACATTTTTGTATGGGCCTCAGAGAACAGTGGTTGAAATAAAAATATGAGATTTTCTGAGGGTCTTCACAACACATTGTCCACACTTCTGGTTTTATTTGTTGCTGGTTTTATTGCTCCAGGATTTCCTTCTTATTATTGAATACCTCTCTTTTTCTGCTCAATAATGTTTCAGTTTTTTTTAATTATATTTTCATTTTTATTCTTTATGAGGGGTCTGTGTTATCCCATTTGTGCTCGGTTTTGTGTTTGTAAAATGGTAGTTTTCATTTTTTGAGCCTCAATATTGTTTTTGACTTCTAGGATGCTGCTGGGCAGCAAAATTTTAGTTTTTACTTTCTTAACTAGTATAATTGTACTTGAATCTTTTCAGTAATGAAATGGGCTTTATGCCTTTTTTTTTCAGAAAAAATCTATACACTATGTCCTATGTGCTCTTTGTTGATCTGTTGATTATTCCCTCTTTTCTTTGATATATTTTATGAAGATAGTAACTTTGTGGGGAAGTATAGTAATATTTTTTCTAATTTACCAAGTTATAGTGAAAACCCTGGAGATTTTTGTTTTGTTTTTTTTTTCGGTGCAAATGAAGAGGGTAATGTAGACAGGGATATCTGTTACCCCCTTTTGAATTTTAAAAAGGGATGGTGACTGGGTCTAGTTGGGAATCTCTCTGTGCCTTGTCCATTTTGTTCAATTAATTTCCATATGATGCTTCTGATTTGTTCCCAATAATTCTTTGGTAAAATGGAAAAATCTTAGTTTTCATAGTGGTAGTGTTTTAATTGAAACTTTTTAACTCTTTGAGAAAGAAGAATGACAATTTTTGAAATATAATTTTGTTTGGTTGTTTTTGTATCTAATTTTCTTTTCATCATGTGTTGTATTTGTATTGTTGTGATGACCCGATGATGTAATGGCATAAGAACAGAAATCCGAGAAATATATGTTCTCTGTTGTAGCCCGATAAAAATGTCCAATGATTTTGACTTTAGGCCTTGTTTGGTTACTACTTAAAATTAAGGAGTAAATTCCTTTGCTCTAAGCTAGCCTGGCTTATTCATATCCTAAAAAAAAAAAATTCCAAATTGATCTCTGATTTTGAAATTTTTTATTACAATATGGGTCGGGTAAACGGTTAAAAGGGTTTCATTGACACCCCCAAACATGACCTTAAGGTTTATGGTATATTTTGAGAATTCAGATCCAGTGCAATACCTGACCGTGCAGAATGTGATCTGAGTCGTTCATAGGGGTGAAAACGGATTGGATATGGATCGGATAGTGGTAAACCATATTTGAAAACAGATCAGATACGTTTCAATTTGGCACGAATCACAAAATGGCCCCCCTATATTCTGAATTCACATCCTCTGAGATATCTCAAATTTTGAGTTGATATGTGGAAAATCTGAACCGTTCAAATCTTTGATGTACGAATCTCAAAGGAACAATTAATACTGCCCCGGTTGGAATCGGAATAGCAGGTTCCTGTTATTCCTTTCCTGTTATTCCCAAGGAATAACAACAGATTTTCCCCCCCAATTGGATATGACCCTGGTTTTAGATAAACTGAATTTTTCAGTTACCTCGAGGATACAGATTCACACATGATCTCTCTCTCTCTCTCTCTCTCTCTCCCTGAGTATTCAGTAAAAGAATACAGGGCATCACATCCCTTGAGAAATCTATGTACATTTATATGAGCCTCAGAGAACAGTGTGTCCGAATTTTTATTAATATCCAACATTAAATAAAACCAAGTGAGGGTACTGAGGTGTGATGTGATGGTTAGTGTTGAATCTTGTTAGCAGGAGTTAGAAGGGAGTAGAAATCAGAGCTTCTCACTCTATAGACAAGGAGGCATTTCTTCAAACACGTTCTGTGCTGTAATAAACATCTTCATTTTTGCACGGGCCCTCAATTAGAATGTTACAAGTGATCATGTCTGGCCTCACCTTGTTAGCAGCCATCTCTTTAAAGATCTCTATAGCCATGCCAATCTCACCCTCTTTGCAAAAGCCGTGGATTAGAGTGCTGTAGTTAATACATTAGGCATGTAACTACTCTTTTTTCTTGCCATCTGACGGCACAGCTCAAGCCAAGTCTGGTTTCACCTGTGCTGGAAAGACCTTCATAAGCGTGTTGCATATTATTAAATTAGGAGTGCATCCCATGAGAGGCATTTTAGCAAACACCTTACCAGCAAGTCCAATCTGTTTCAATGCACAGAGTCCCTTGATCAGGGGAGCCGAACATGATGGTATCAACACCACATCCTTCTCTCAATGACTGACCAAGCACACAGAATGCGAGATCCGGTCGATCCATGCGACGGCAGCAATCCATGACAAGGCTGAAGGTGTGGATGGTGGGAGAGACGCCTCTATCTCTGGTACGCTTCAAGCTATTAAAGAGGTGGACGACGATTGAGTAGTGGTTGGAGTGCTTTGTTTTAGCAATGGAGGCAAGAAAGCTGTTAATGGCAAAAATGGATGGCGGGTGATTTTGTGAAAGAGGAGGCGATTGGAAGAGAGACACGGCCTCGGGCAGCTGAAGGCTCTCTCCAGATTGAATTCTGTGTTGTACCAATTTCTCCAGGTGAGGAGCAAAAGGTTTGGCTGCCTTGGCCATTAATAATTAATAGGGACTTCTTCAAGGAGGTAGAGATGAGATGAGAGATGAGAGATTGTCGCTGTACAGCTGTAGGGTATAAGCCAAGCCCAACATAAAAAGAGTAAAGAGGCTGGAGGATTGGGGTACTTATCGAATCTTAGATCCGAAAATATTCCAACCGCATCGGTCACTGAGATGGATTAATTTTTTTCTTGCGTTAATCTGAAGAGTTAGATTGATATCCAGATTCTTGATGTTCAGTTAATATTAGAATGAAATTAACAATGAATAAAGTCGTACATTGTATTGTTACTCGAATATATAATTCATATAGGCCTCATTTTTTCAGCTTCCATTTCTGGTGTCACCAGTGCTGGAAAGCTCTTCAATAAGGGTGTTGTAAACTATCAAATTTGGAGTGCATCCTGTCAGAGGCATTTTAACAAACACCTGAATAGGGATTTCATGTGATATTTTGTATTTTTGAAGGATACACATGATCCCTCTCTCTCTCCATCTCTTTCCCTGAGTATTCTGTCAAAGAATAGACAGCATCACATCCCTTGAGAAATCTATGTACATTTTTTATGGGCCTCAGAGAACAGTGTGTTGAAATAAAATATGAGATTAACTGAGGGTCTTCACAACACATTTTGTCCACACTTCTGCTTTTATTTGTTGCTGGCTTTATTGCTCCAGAATTTCCTTCTTATTTATTGAGTACCTTTCTTTTTCTGCTCAATAATGTTTCAGTTTTATTTAATTATATTTTCATTTTTATTTCTTTATGAGGTCTGTGTTATCCCATTTGAGCTCGGTTTTGTGTTTGTGTATATTATCAATATATGATCTCCCCCTTCTCTTCATCTGGGATTGGGGCAGTGATTGTATTGCGATCAAGCGTTTTCACATAACACTATCAAAATAGTATGGTGGGTTACCAGTACTTAGTTACCAGTTCTTTGCAAAAAGGGTAGTTTTCATTTATGAGCCTCAATATTGCTTTTTTGGCTTCTAGGGATGCTGCTGTGTCAGCAAAATTTTAGTTCTTAACTAGTATAATTGTACTTGTATCTTTTCAGTTATGAAATGGCTTATTATGCCTTCTTCTTTTTTAAAGAAAAAAACCTATGCACTATCTCCTAATGGTGCTCTTTTTGTTGATCTGTTGATTACTCCCTCTTTTCTTTGTTATATTTTTTATGAAGATTACAGCTGTGTGGGGAAGTATGGTAATATTTCTTTTTCTAATTGGCATAGTTTTAGTGAAAACTCTGGAGATTTTTTGTTTTTTTTAGGTGGCAAATGAAGAGGGGAAATGTAGACAGGGATATCTGTTACCCCCTTCTGAATTTTTAAAAGGGATGATGACCGGGTCTAGTTGGGAGTCTCTCTGATGCCTTGTCCATTTTGTTCATTTAATTTCCATAGGATGCTTATTTTTTTGTTCGCAATCTTTCTGTGGTAAAATGGTAGGATCTTTATTTTTTATAGTGGTAGTGTTTCAATTAAAACTCTTTTGATAAAGAGGAAAGAGACCATTTTTAAAAATTTAAAAACTTGTTTGTTTTTTCTTTTGTTTTTAATTTTAGTTTCATCATGTGCTGTTTTTATATTGTTGTGGCGACTCGATGATGTAATGGCATAAGAACAGAAATCCAAGAAATATACGTTCTCTGTTGAAGCCCGATAAGAATGTCCAATTTTGACTTTAGGCCTTGCTTGGTTGCTACTTAAAATTAAGGATTAAATTCCTTACTCTAAGCTAACGTGACTTAAGTTACTCTTGTTTGGTGGCTTAAGTCATGCTTAGATTATCGACTAATGAGGAGAGAAAAATTCGGGGAATGAATGTTTGTCTCTGATAGTGGGCCCTACAGAATTCACATCCTTCTCGGTACCGTAAAAGGGAATCTTTTAGAATCAAACCGTAAAGTGAAGGGAATCTTTTACACATATTGGAGAGGATACTTGTTCTGGCCCTACATGCAAAGTAAGTGTGCAGGAAGTTAATCTGCTGTAACTCAATCTTACTCTTCCTGTTTTTTTTTTTTTGTTATTTCTCCACCTCTTACTCCACAACCAAACATGACCTCTTACTTCACAATCAATGTTCAAAGAATTCCATGTGCGAATCTTAAAGAAGTAAGTTTTTCATGCACAAATCTCAACAAAGACCAATGGTTGGGATCGGAATAACAGCAGATTTATTTCCCAAGGTTTATGGTATATTTTGAGAATTCAGATCCATCACAATACCTGACTGTGTAGAATGTGATCTGAGTTGTTCGTAGGGGTGAAAACGGATCGGATATGGATCGGATAGTGGTAAAACCATACTTGAAAACGGATTGGATACGCATCAATTTGGCACGAATCTCAAAATGGACCCCCTATATTCTGAATTCACATCCTCTGAGATATCTCAAATTTTGAGTTGATATGTGGAAAATCTGAACCATTCAAATCTTTACTGCACAAATGTCAAAGCAACTATTAATAGTGCACAAATGTTCTTGTTTTCCCATCGGAATAACAGGAGATCTATTTCCCCCAGTTGGATATGGCCCGGACTCACACATGATCTCTCTCTCTCTCTCCATCTCTTTCCCCGAGTATTCAGTCAAAGAATACATGGCATCACATCCCTTGAGAAATCTATGTACATTTTGATATGGGCCTCAGAGAACAGTGTGTTGAAATAAAAAATATGAAATTTACTGAGAGTCTTCACAACGCATTGTACCTACTTGTGGTTTTATTTGCTACTGGTTTTTATTGCTGCATAATTTGCTTCTTATTTGTGATTGCCCTTCTCTTTTTGCTCATTAATGTTTCAGTTTTTATAATTATATTTTTATTGAGTGAGGCTATGGTGCTATGCATAGCACGGATGGGGTCCGTGCTACGGCCAAAAATTTGACTTTTTAAAATTCTAATGGTCGATCCAACCGTTCAATGTGATAACCATATGAATATGTACTTGCAAACTAAATTTTATATTTTTTCGAATTTTTTTACTATTTTTTTAGATAGGTAGAAAAATCAGTGTTTTCTGAAAATTCTGGACCATCAAAATTCTACCTATCTAAAAAAATAGTAAAAAAATTAGAAAAAATATAAAATTTAGTTTGCAAGTACATATTCATATGGTTATCACATTGAACGGTTGGATCGACTATTAGAATTTTAAAAAATCAAATTTTTGGCCATAGCACGGACTCCATCCGTGCTATGCATAGCACCATAGGCTCACTCATTTTTATTTCTTTGTGAGGTCTGTGTTATATGTAGTTGTGAGTTAGGCTTTAGTAGTAAACCGGTTTAGTGATTGGATTGGGATCAAGCACTAGCACAGAGAAACCCTAGATCAAGCGCCTCAGTCCCAGGTATAATGAAAGAATCTTTATTTTAATAGTGGTAGTGCTTCAATTGAAACTCTTTTTGACTGTTTGGGAAATAATAAAAAGACCATTTTTTATATCTTTAAATTTTTTGTTTCGTTGTTTTTGTATATAGTTTTCTTTTCACCATGTGTTGTATATATATTATTGTGATGACCCGATGATGTAATGGCATGAGAACGGAAATCCGAGAAATAAATGTTCTTCGTTGAAGTTCGATAAAAATGTCCAATGATTTTGACTTAGGGATGTGGCATTAATACCATAATGAAAATATTCACTTGGAGCAACCATTTCATAAAACATACTCAGAGCACTATACTATGTGTGTCACCTGGCTGCAGAGACCATGAATAAGACTGTTGTTCTACAAGCAGGCATTTCTTCAAACACCTTCAGTGATGTAATAACATCACCATTTTTGCACAGGCCATCAATGAGAATGTTTCTAGTGATCATGTTGGGTCTCATTTTTTTAGCATCCATTTCTTTAAGCACCTCTACAGCCATGCCAATCTCACCCTCTTTGCAAAAGGGTGAGATTGGGCTTGCAACTACCCTCTTTTATGGCCAATATCTCTTATGTCACCATTGCTGGAAAGCCTTTCAATAAGAGTGTTGTAAACAATCAAATTTGGAGTGCATCCCTGGAGAGGCATTTTAACAAACACCTTATCTGCAAGCCCAATCTGCCTCAATGCAAAGAGTCCCTTCATTACGGTATTAAAGTTTTTGGACAAATACCCCACCCATATTTTGAATAGGCACCGAATTGATTTTGGTTTGGTTGGGATATTTTACTTCCTCAGGTACCTGAGAGAATATGGATTCATATTTTGATGCGTGAGAATAACACTAATCTGGAATAGTGCAGTTGGATCCTCTCCTGTTGCACGGAATTTATTGAAGTCCCCAATAGGGTATCATGTGATATTTTGTCGTTTTGAAGGGTATACATGATCTCTTCCTCTCCCTCTATATATCTCTCTCTCCATCTCTTTCCCGAGTATTCTGTCAAAGAATAGACGGCATCACATCCCTTGAGAAATCTATGTACATTTTTATATGGGCTTCAGAGAACAGTGTGTTGAAATAAAATATGAGATTGACTGAGAGTCTTCACAACGGATTGTATATATTTCTTATTTCTTGTTTTATTTGCTGCTGGTCTTTATTGCTGCAGAATTTCCTTCTTATTCATTGAATACCTTTCTTTTTTGCTCAATAATGTTTCAGTTTTCTTTTTTTAATTATATTTTCATTTTATTTCTTTGTTTATCCCATTTGAGCTCGGTTTTGTGTTTGTGTATATTATCAATATATGATCTCCTCCTCTTCATCTTGGGCCCGGGGGCAGTGATTGGATTGCGATCAAGCGTTGGTGTTGGTGCACATAAACCCAGATCAAGCGCCTCTCAGTCCCAGGTATTAAATCTCTCTTTTCTGTTCGATTGACCGATACACTATCTAAATAGTTTGGTGGGTACCAGTACATAGTACCAGTTCTTTGCAAAAAGGTTAGTTTTCATTTTTTTGAGCCTCGATATTACTTTTTGGCTTCTAGGGATGCTGCTGTGTCAGCAAATTTTAGTTTTTACTTTCTTATCTTGTATTATTGTATTTAAATCTTTGCAGTAATGAAATGAGCTTTATGCCTTTTTTTCAAAAAAAAAAAAAACCCTATACACTATCTCCTAATGGTGCTCTTTGTTATATTTTGTATTAAGATTACAGCTTTGTGGGTTAGTATTGTAATATTTTTTTCTTCTAATTTGCTAAGTTTTTGTGAAAACCCTGGAGATATATATATATTTTTTAACGTGCAAATGAAGAGGGAAATGTTGACTGGGTCTAGTTGGGAATCTCGCTGATGCCTTGTACATTTTGTTCAATTAATTTCCATACGATGCTTCTGATTTCGTTCCCATTAATTCTTTGGTAAAATGGAAGAATCTTTAGTTTTCATAGTGATGTGCTTTAATTGAAACTTTTTAGCTCTTTGAGAGAAGAAAGAGACCATTTAAAAATATTTAAAAATGTTGTTTGGTTGGTTTTGTATCTAATTTTCTTTTCATCATGTGTTGTATTTATACTGTTATGACGACCCGATGATGTAATGGCATAAGAACGGAAATCTGAGTAATATTTGTTCTCTGTTGAAGCCCGATAAAAATGTCCAACATTTTGGACTTGGGCCTTGTTTGTTTGCTACTTAAAATTAAGAAGGATTAAATTCCTTGCTCTAAGCTAACGTGGCTTAAGTACCCTTGTTCACAAAGGGGTTTGGTGAACTTATGAACACCCTAGTTCTACTCCTATATATATATATATATATATATATATATGAGGGATCTAGTTACCTTAATTTTGAGTTACAACAAAGTTACCATCCTAGTACTATATTTGGTGAATTGCCCTTAGGCTTTTTAAAGGGATGCGACAGGGACTTTCGAGGTGGTCACCCATCCTAGTACTACTGCCCAAGCACGCTTAACTCAGAGTTCCGATTGAATTCGGTTCTTTAGTGCTGGTATGATCAGAATTCATTGAAGTCCCCAATAAGGGTTCATGTGATGTATTTTCTTCTTGAAGGATACATATGATGAATTCATATCCCTTGAGATATCTCAAATTTTGAGTTGATCCTTGAAAAATCCAGGCCGCTTCAAATATTAATTGCACGAATCTCAAAGTAATATTTAATATTGCTCTGTGAATTACATGGGTTTATTTATTAATTTGTAATTAACTTTGGATATTAATAAAAATGTCGGCTCAATTCGATCTGGCCCTGTTTTAGATAAATTTCTGTTACCTCATAGGATACGGACTGACACATGAACTCTCTCTCTCTCTCTGCCCCTGTCAATCTCTTTCACATGGAAATCTATGTACATTTTTAATATGGGCCTCAGAGAACAGTGTGTTGAAATAAAAATATGAGATTTACTGAGGGTCTTCACAATGCATTGGCCATATTTCTGGTTTTATTTGCTGCTGGTTTTTATTGCTGCAGAATTTCCTTTTTCATTGAATACCTTTCTTTTTTTGCTCAATAATGTTTCAGTTTTCTTTTTTAATTATATTTTCATTTTATTTCTTTGTTTATCCCATTTGAGCTCGGTTTGTGTTTGTGTATATTATCAATATATGATCTCCTCCTCTTCATCTGGGGCCCGGGGGCAGTGATTGGATTGCGATCAAGCGTTGGTGTTGGTGCACATAAATCCCAGATCAAGCGCATCTCAGTCCCAGGTATTAAATCTCTCTTTTCTGTTCGATTGACCGATACACTATCTAAATAGTTTGGTGGGTACCAGTACTTAGTACCAGTTCTTTGCAAAAAGGTTAGTTTTCATTTTTTTGAGCCTCGATATTACTTTTTTGGCTTCTAGGGATGCTGCTGTGTCAGCAAAATTTTAGTTTTTACTTTCTTATCTTGTATTATTGTATTTAAATCTTTTCAGTAATGAAATAAGCTTTATGCCTTTTTTAAAAAAAAAAAAAAAAAAAAACTATACACCATCTCCTATTGGTGCTCTTTGTTATATTTTGTATTAAGATTACAGCTTTGTGGGTAAGTATAGTAATATTTTTTTTTTCAAATTTGCTAAGTTTTTATGAAAACCCTGGAGATATATATATATATATATATATATATATATATATATATATATTTTTAGCGTGCAAATGAAGAGGGAAATGTTGACTGGGTCTAGTTGGGAATCTCGCTGATGCCTTGTACATTTTGTTCAATTAATTTCCATACGATGCTTCTGATTTCGTTCCCAATAATTCTTTGGTGAAATGGAAGAATCTTTAGTTTTCATAGTGATAGTGTTTTAATTGAAACTTTTTAGCTCTTTGAGAGAAGAAAGAGACCATTTAAAAATATTTAAAAATGTTGTTTGGTGGGTTTTGTATCAAATTTTCTTTTCATCATGTGTTGTATTTATATTGTTATGATGACCCGATGATGTAATGGCATAAGAACGGAAATCTGAGTATTATTTGTTCTCTGTTGAAGCCCGATAAAATGTCCAACATTTTTGACTTGGGCCTTGTTTGGTTGCTACTTAAAATTAAGAAGGATTAAATTCCTTGCTTTAAGCTAACGTGGCTGAAGTACCCTTGTTCACAAAGGGGTTTGGTGAACTTAAGAACACCCTAGTTCTACTCATATATATAGAATCTGGCTAATATGCTACGCATATATAAGGGCCCCTCCGTGCTACGGCTCAATTTTTGAGTTTTCAAAATTCTAACGGTCGATCCGAACCGTTCAACATGATCTCCATATGAATATGTACTTGCAAACCAAATTTTACATTTTTTAGAATTTTTTTACTATTTATTAAGCCACTTCGAAAATCGCTGATCCAATGGTTCAGAAAAGTTTATTGTTGTGTACAAATTAGTATTTTTTCAAAGTGGCTTAATAAATAGTAAAAAAATTCTAAAAAATGTAAAATTTGGTTTGCAAGTACATATTCATATGGAGATCATGTTGAACGGTTCGGATCGACCGTTAGGATTTTGAAAACTCAAAAAGTGAGCCGTAGCACAGAGGGGCCCTTATATATGCGTAGCACCGTAGCACTGTCCCATATATATATATATATATATATGTATATGATGGGCTATTGTACTTTGCGAAGTAAAACCCCCGTTTACTTCACGCTCATATTTTCATTTTGAAAATCCAAACAACCGATCCGAACCGTTCAACATGTTCTAAATATTGAAATGTGCTTGGAGACTAAATTTTACATTTTTTGGAATTTTTTTACTATTTATTAAGCCACTTTGAAAATCACTGATCCACTGTGAACAGTAAAAAACAGTAAAATTTTTGGACCACCGGATCAGCGATTTTCAACAGGGACTTTCGAGGAGGTCACCCATCCTAGTACTACTTCCCAAGCACGCTTAACTCAGAGTTCCGATTGATTTCGGTTCTTTAGTGCTGGTATGATCGGAATTCATTGAAGTCCTCAATAAGGGTTCATGTGATGTGTCTTCTTGAAGGATACATATAATGAATTCACATCCCTTGAGATATCTCAAATTTTGAGTTGATCCTTGAAAAATCCAGACCGTTTCAAATATTAATTGCACGAATCTCAAAGTAATATTTAATATTGCTCTGTGAATTACGTGGGTATGTTTATTAATTTGTAATAAACTTTGGATATTAATGAAAATGTCGGCTGAATTCGATCTGGCCCGGTTTTAGATAAATTTCTGTCAATCTCTTTCACATGGAAATCTATGTACATTTTTATATGGGCCTCAGAGAACAGTGTGTTGAAATAAAAATATGAGATTTACTGAGGGTCTTCACAATACATTGGCCATATTTCTGGTTTTATTTGCTGCTGGTTTTTATTGCTGCAGAATTTCCTTCTTATTCATTGAATTCCTTTCTTTTTTTGCTCAATAATGTTTCAGTTTTCTTTTTTAATTATATTTTCATTTTATTTCTTTGTTTATCCCATTTGAGCTCGGTTTTGTGTTTGTGTATATTATCAATATATGATCTCCTCCTCTTCATCTGGGCCCGGGGGCAGTGATTGGATTGCGGTCAAGCATTGGTGTTGGCGCACATAAACCCAAGATCAAGCGCCTCTCAGTCCCAGGTATAAAATCTCTCTTTTCTGTTCGATTGACCGATACACTATCTAAATAGTTTGGTGGGTACCAATACTTAGTACCAGTTCTTTGCAAAAAGGTTAGTTTTCATTTTTTTGAGCCTCGATATTACTTTTTGGCTTCTAGGGATGCCTGTTGTGTGAGCAAAATTTTAAATCTTTTCAGTAATGAAATGAGCTTTATGCCTTTTTTTCAAAAAAAAAAAAAAAAAAAACTATACACTATGTCCTAATGGTGCTCTTTATTATATTTTGTATTAAGATTACAGCTTTGTGGGTAAGTATAGTAATATTTTTTTCTTCTAATTTGCTAAGTTTTTATGAAAACCCTGGAGATATATATATTTTCTTTAACGTGCAAATGAAGAGGGAAATGGTGACTGGGTCTAGTTGGGAATCTCGCTGATGCCTTGTACATTTTGTTCAATTAATTTCCATACGATGCTTCTGATTTCGTTCCCAATAATTCTTTGGTAAAATGGAAGAATCTTTAGTTTTCATAGTGAGAGTGTTTTAATTGGAACTTTTTAGCTCTTTGAGAGAAGGAAAAGACCATTTAAAAATATTTAAAAATGTTGTTTGGTTGGTTTTGTATCTAATTTTCTGTTCATCATGTGTTGTATTTATATTGTTATGACGACCCAATGATGTAATGGCATAAGAACGGAAATCTAAGTAATATTTGTTCTCTGTTGAAGCCCGATAAAAATGTCCAACATTTTTGACTTGGGGCCTTGTTTGGTTGCTACTTAATATTAAGAAGGATTAAATTCCTTGCTCTAAGCTAACGTGGCTTAAGTACCCTTGTTCGCAAAGGGGTTTGGTGAACTTAATAATGGTGCATTTGAACCCTCCTCTATATATATATATATCTCAACTTAATTGCACGAATCTCAAAGTAATATTTAATATTGCTCTGTGAATTACGTAAGTATATTTATTAATTTGTAATGAACTTTGGATATTAATAAAAATGTCGGCTCAATTCGATATGGCCCGGTTTTAGATAAATTTCTGTTACCTCATAGGATACGGACTGACACATGAACTCTCTCTCTCTCTCTCTGCCCCTGTCAATCTCTTTCACATGGAAATCTATGTACATTTTTAATATGGGCCTCAGAGAACAGTGTGTTGAAATAAAAATATGAGATTTACTGAGGGTCTTCACAATGCATTGGCCATATTTCTGGTTTTATTTGCTGCTGGTTTTTTTGCTGCAGAATTTCCTTATTCATTGAATACCTTTCTTTTTTTGCTCAATAATGTTTCAGTTTTCTTTTTTAATTATATTTTCATTTTATTTCTTTGTTTATCCCATTTGAGCTCGGTTTGTGTTTGTGTATATTATCAATATATGATCTCCTCCTCTTCATCTGGGGCCCGGGGGCAGTGATTGGATTGCGATCAAGCGTTGGTGTTGGTGCACATAAATCCCAGATCAAGCGCATCTCAGTCCCAGGTATTAAATCTCTCTTTTCTGTTCGATTGACCGATACACTATCTAAATAGTTTGGTGGGTACCAGTACTTAGTACCAGTTCTTTGCAAAAAGGTTAGTTTTCATTTTTTTGAGCCTCGATATTACTTTTTTGGCTTCTAGGGATGCTGCTGTGTCAGCAAAATTTTAGTTTTTACTTTCTTATCTTGTATTATTGTATTTAAATCATTTCAGTAATGAAATGAGCTTTATGCCTTTTTAAAAAAAAAAAAAGAAAAAAACTATACACCATCTCCTATTGGTGCTCTTTGTTATATTTTGTATTAAGATTACAGCTTTGTGGGTAAGTATAGTAATATTTTTTTCTTCTAATTTGCTAAGTTTTTATGAAAACCCTGGATATATATATATATATATATTTTTTAGCGTGCAAATGAAGAGGGAAATGTTGACTGGGTCTAGTTGGGAATCTCGCTGATACCTTGTACATTTTGTTCAATTAATTTCCATACGATGCTTCTGATTTCGTTCCCAATAATTCTTTGGTGAAATGGAAGAATCTTTAGTTTTCATAGTGATAGTGTTTGAATTGAAACTTTTTAGCTCTTTGAGAGAAGAAAGAGACCATTTAAAAATATTTAAAAATGTTGTTTGGTGGGTTTTGTATCAAATTTTCTTTTCATCATGTGTTGTATTTAGATTGTTATGACGACCCGATGATGTAATGGCATAAGAACGGAAATCTGAGTATTATTTGTTCTCTGTTGAAGCCCGATAAAAATGTCCAACATTTTTGACTTGGGCCTTGTTTGGTTGCTACTTAAAATTAAGAAGGATTAAATTCCTTGCTTTAAGCTAACGTGGCTTAAGTACCCTTGTTCACAAAGGGGTTTGGTGAACTTAAGAACACCCTAGTTCTACTCATATATATAGAATCTGGCTAATATGCTACGCATATATAAGGGCCCCTCCGTGCTACGGCTCAATTTTTGAGTTTTCAAAATTCTAACGGTCGATCCGAACCGTTCAACATGATCTCCATATGAATATGTACTTGCAAACCAAATTTTACATTTTTTAGAATTTTTTTACTATTTATTAAGCCACTTTGAAAATCGCTGAACCAATGGTCCCGAAAAGTTTACTGTTGTGTACAAATTAGTGTTTTTTCAAAGTGGCTTAATAAATAGTAAAAAAATTCTAAAAAATGTAAAATTTGGTTTGCAAGTACATATTCATATGGAGATCATGTTGAACGGTTCGGATCGACCGTTAGGATTTTGAAAACTCAAAAAGTGAGCCGTAGCACGGAGGGGCCCTTATATATGCGTAGCACCGTAGCACTGTCCCATATATATATATATGTATATGATGGGCTATTGTACTTCGCGAAGTAAAACCCCCGTTTACTTCACGCTCATATTTTCATTTTGAAAATCCAAACAACCGATCCGAACCGTTCAACATGTTCTAAATATTGAAATGTGCTTGGAGACTAAATTTTACATTTTTTTGAATTTTTTTACTATTTATTAAGCCACTTTGAAAATCGTTGATTCACTGTGAACAGTAAAAAACAGTAAAAATTTTTGGACCACCGGATCAGCGATTTTCAACAGGGACTTTCGAGGAGGTCACCCATCCTAGTACTACTTCCCAAGCACGCTTAACTCAGAGTTCCGATTGATTTCGGTTCTTTAGTGCTGGTATGATCGGAATTCATTGAAGTCCTCAATAAGGGTTCATGTGATGTGTTGTCTTCTTGAAGGATACATATAATGAATTCACATCCCTTGAGATATCTCAAATTTTGAGTTGATCCTTGAAAAATCCAGACCGTTTCAAATATTAATTGCACGAATCTCAAAGTAATATTTAATATTGCTCTGTGAATTACGTGGGTATGTTTATTAATTTGTAATAAACTTTGGATATTAATGAAAATGTCGGCTGAATTCGATCTGGCCCGGTTTTAGATAAATTTCTGTCAATCTCTTTCACATGGAAATCTATGTACATTTTTATATGGGCCTCAGAGAACAGTGTGTTGAAATAAAAATATGAGATTTACTGAGGGTCTTCACAATGCATTGGCCATATTTCTGGTTTTATTTGCTGCTGGTTTTTATTGCTGCAGAATTTCCTTCTTATTCATTGAATTCCTTTCTTTTTTTGCTCAATAATGTTTCAGTTTTCTTTTTTAATTATATTTTCATTTTATTTCTTTGTTTATCCCATTTGAGCTCGGTTTTGTGTTTGTGTATATTATCAATATATGATCTCCTCCTCTTCATCTGGGCCCGGGGGCAGTGATTGGATTGCGGTCAAGCATTGGTGTTGGCGCACATAAACCCAAGATCAAGCGCCTCTCAGTCCCAGGTATAAAATCTCTCTTTTCTGTTCGATTGACCGATACACTATCTAAATAGTTTGGTGGGTACCAATACTTAGTACCAGTTCTTTGCAAAAAGGTTAGTTTTCAATTTTTTGAGCCTCGATATTACTTTTTGGCTTCTAGGGATGCCTGTTGTGTGAGCAAAATTTTAAATCTTTTCAGTAATGAAATGAGCTTTATGCCTTTTTTTCAAAAAAAAAAAAAAAAACTATACACTATCTCCTAATGGTGCTCTTTATTATATTTTGTATTAAGATTACAGCTTTGTGGGTAAGTATAGTAATATTTTTTTCTGCTAATTTGCTAAGTTTTTGTGAAAACCCTGGAGATATATATATTTTCTTTAACGTGCAAATGAAGAGGGAAATGGTGACTGGGTCTAGTTGGGAATCTCGCTGATGCCTTGTACATTTTGTTCAAATAATTTCCATACGATGCTTCTGATTTCGTTCCCAATTATTCTTTGGTAAAATGGAAGAATCTTTAGTTTTCATAGTGATAGTGTTTTAATTGGAACTTTTTAGCTCTTTGAGAGAAGAAAAAGACCAGTTAAAAATATTTAAAAATGTTGTATCTAATTTTATTTTCATCATGTGTTGTATTTATATTGTTATGACGACCCAATGATGTAATGGCATAAGAACGGAAATCTGAGTAATATTTGTTCTCTGTTGAAGCCCGATAAAAATGTCCAACATTTTTGATTTGGGCCTTGTTTGGTTGCTACTTAAAATTAAGAAGGATTAAATTCCTTGCTCTAAGCTAACGTGGCTCAAGTACCCTTGTTCACAAAGGGGTTTGGTGAACTTAAGAACACCCTAGTTCTGCTCACATATATATATATATCTGAAAATTTTGAGTTGATACTTGAAAAATCCAGACCGTTTCAAATATTAATTGCACAAATCTCAAAGTAATATTTAATATTGCTCTGTGAATTACGTGGGTATGTTTATTAATTTGTAATAAACTTTGGATATTAATAAAAATGTCGGCCCAATTCGATCTGGCCCTGTTTTAGATAAATTTCTGTTACCTCATAGGATACAGACTCACACATGATCTCTCTCTCTCTCTCTCCCCCTGTCAATCTCTTCCACATGGAAATCTATGTACATCTTTATATGGGCCTCAGAAAACAGTGTGTTGAAATAAAAATATGAGATTTACTGAGGGTCTTCACAATGCATTGGCCATATTTCTGGTTTTATTTGCTGCTGGTTTTTATTGCTGCAGAATTTCCTTCTTATTCATTGAATACCTTTCTTTTTTTGCTCAATAGTGTTTCAGTTTTCTTTTTTAATTATATTTTCATTTTATTTCTTTGTTTATCCCATTTGAGCTCAGTTTTGTGTTTGTGTATATTATCAATATATGATCTCCTCCTCTTCATCTGGGGCCCGGGGGCAGTGATTGGATTGCGATCAAGCGCTGGTGTTGGTGCACATAAACCCCAGATCAAGCGCCTCTCAGTCCCAGGTATTAAATCTCTCTTTTCTGTTCGATTGACCGATACATTATCTAAATAGTTTGGTGGGTACCAGTACTTAGTACCAGTTCTTTGCAAAAAGGTTAGTTTTCATTTTTTTGAGCCTCGATATTACTTTTTTGGCTTCTAGGGATGCTGCTGTGTCAGCAAAATTTTAGTTTTTACTTTCTTATCTTGTATTATTGTATTTAAATCTTTTCAGTAATGAAATGAGCTTTATGCCTTTTTTAAAAAAAAAAAAAAAAAACTATACACTATCTCCTATTGGTGCTCTTTGTTATATTTTGTATTAAGATTACAGCTTTGTGGGTAAGTATAGTAATATTTTTTTCTTCTAATTTGCTAAGTTTTTGTGAAAACCCCGGAGATATATATATTTTTTTTAACGTGCAAATGAAGAGGGAAATGTTGACTGGGTCTAGTTGGGAATCTCGCTGATGCCTTGTACATTTTGTTCAATTAATTTCCATACGATGCTTCTGATTTCGTTCCCAATAATTTTTGGTAAAATGGAAGAATCTTTAGTTTTCATAGTGATAGTGTTTCAATTGGAACTTTTTAGCTCTTTGAGAGAAGAAAAAGACCATTTAAAAATATTTAAAAATGTTGTTTGGTTGGTTTTGTATCTAATTTTATTTTCATCATGTGTTGTATTTATATTGTTATGACGACCCAATGATGTAATGGCATAAGAACGGAAATCTGAGTAATATTTGTTCTCTGTTGAAGCCCGATAAAAATGTCCAACATTTTTGACTTGGGGCCTTGTTTGGTTGCTACTTAAAATTAAGGATTAAATTCCTTGCTCTAAGCTAACGTGGCTTAAATACCCTTGTTCGCAAAGGGGTTTGGTGAACTTAATAATGGTGCATTTGAACCCTCCTCTATATATATATATATATATATCTCAACTTAATTGCACGAATCTCAAAGTAATATTTAATATTGCTCTGTGAATTACGTGGGTATATTTATTAATTTGTAATAAACTTTGGATATTAATAAAAATGTCGGCTCAATTCGATCTGGCCCGGTTTTAGATAAATTTCTGTTACCTCATAGGATACGGACTGACACATGAACTCTCTCTCTCTCTCTCTGCCCCTGTCAATCTCTTTCACATGGAAATCTATGTACATTTTTAATATGGGCCTCAGAGAACAGTGTGTTGAAATAAAAATATGAGATTTACTGAGGGTCTTCACAATGCATTGGCCATATTTCTGGTTTTATTTGCTGCAGAATTTCCTTCTTATTCATTGAATTCCTTTCTTTTTTTTGCTCAATAATGTTTCATTTTTTTAATTATATTTTATTTTTATTTCTTTAAGAGGGTCCGTGTTAATCCCATTTGAGCTCAGTTTTGTGTTGTGTATATATTATCAGTATTTGATATCTTGAAATATTATCAGTATTTTGTGTTTTGTGTATATATTATCAGTATTTGACCCTTGGGTTACAAATCATGCATTAAAATGCATGAGCCTTAATTAATCCTTTAATTTTCTATTTTGCTGCAATTCGCTTAGTGCCTTCTTCTACCTTCCATTTGCGCTGTGGTGGGTTGACGAAGCAACATATTTGTCACCTTAACTAACTATTTGATGTGATTTTGTTTGAGTCAATGGCCTGCTGATGAATATCATTGTTGAAGCCCTATATATGTAATATATGTAATGTTGTTGATTGGATGGATAGGAATGAGATTTTTTTTTTTTTCGAGGGGGGGGGGGGGGGGGGGTGGGCGGGCAATAGCATCAGAGAGGGAGAGAGGATACAAGGTGTTACTGGTACCAACTGGTACGGTACCAGGATTCTCTAGGGGAGTGAAATGTTTGGGCACTGGAGCAAAGGCCATTTGTTTTATTTTTGAGTTGTAAAACATTGTTTGCTGTTTAATGATAACCTTGTTAGCCTCTGCCAAGTTTTTTCGAAAATAAAGAGAGGAGAGAAGAGGGATGTGGTTGCTATTTTCGATGAATTGAATACACGAGGTGTTAGTTGCAACGAGAGGTAATGGAATCATTTGTTTATTAAATTAGTTACTGCAGCTTGTTTCTTTACTCCTTGAAATATTCGGTTTAAGAACTGACGATGGATTCGGTTTAAGAACTGAGATCTGAAAAGTTTGCTCTGTAGGAGCCTGATAAAAATTTACATGGATTTGTCACCTGTGCATGTAGAGCTGTTCATTTTTCTACTACTAAGGGAATGCATAGAACAGACATGAAGTGAAGAAAGAAAAGATAAAAATTGCATATATAAGCAAACTGTTCTTACAGCTCATATCCAAAAACATGCGTCAATTCAGGAGGTATTTCTTTGACAAGCCATAGATATGGGGGAGCATAGCAGTTGAACATTAATTTCTTTTAATTCTCACAAGGGTAGAAAGGAAATTATAAATTTAGAAGGATGATAGATTTAGAATTAATGAAAAAATTGATAAATTGGACAAATGTGTGAGTTTCTACAATTTTAAAGGGCAATATGATATTACAAACTTTTGAGGGGTATACATGAAATTTCACCTAAAATAAAATGTGCTCTTTTCATTAATTGAGTATGTATATCAACAAATGAATTGTTTAGTACTTGTATTATAATCTCTTATTAATGTACTTCCGTAAAGACTTCTTGAATACTAAACCACAAACAAAATCATAATTTAGAAGAGTTTTTTTTAATATTAAACATAATCTAGAAGCTTAAATATTATTATTTACAAATAGAAGGGTGATGAAGAAGACAGATATAAAAGAAACTAAGAAAGTGAAAAACTTTGTAATTTTAAGGGTTAAACTTTTGATGAGCTGTCTTTTCAAAAAGATAAAACAATTAAAAAAAATGTGAGATTATTTGATCGATCGGTTGCCAAGCTATCATAAGAGAAGTTTCTATGCATCTCTATTATTTTTCATTGTTCTGTTTTCTCAATTAATAATATAGCACAGATTGAGTTTATGAAAAGCCAATCAAACATGAGGATGTGTAGAAAATGATAGATAAAAATATAGTAAAATTCTCTCTTATTTTTCACCATAGATCTCCAATAGGTCCTTGTACAGTGTTGTGCCAGATGCAGTGCAATACATATCGGATGCCTAACTTTGTTTTGAGATGCGTGCTTTATTCCAAAATTCAGAAAAATGCCCTCTTCTAAGCATGTAAGGGTCGAAAAAGTAGTAACACTGTAACAAGACTCAATGGTACAGGAAAACAGGAAAAAAAGAAACAGAAATATTCTTGAGCTCAAGCTAATTTAAAAAATGGGTCATAAAAAAAATGTTGGCATACAAACTTTTCTAAAATTATGCACAACTTCTGACGAGGCACAGGCATTAGATCGAAAATCCATTTGGTCTGTAACAATATTGTTTTATTATTTATACAAGACAACAGCCTTCCATGCATAGAAGTGCAAAAAGTTAAGGCAAAAATTACAAATGTTATTCCTACTTTTTTGTAAAAAATTTGAAAGATGAATGAAAATCAAACAAACAAATTCTCCATAATCATCCAAAAATTCATGCTGACGTACTAATTTTGTAGTTCTTCTCCAGCATCAACTTCCGAAAATTCGCAGCTATTTCTATCAAATCAACCTTCAAAAACGCATCAAAAAGCCGAGTACATGCCGAGAGATCGAACTCAGCCTCCTTTGATTCTTTCCATTGATCAATAACCTCTCCTACCTCCTGCACCTCTCCTACGGCAAGATAAGATGAAATCACGCAATTATAATTCCGGCAAGTCATTTTCCCGGAACTCATTTTCATGCATCTCCACATTTCCTTGATCCTCCCCTTGTTACCTAAACTCGCATGCAAAATCACCAAAAGGTCATAAGTGATCCATTCTCTGACAGTAACCTTTGTATCAGCTTCAATTAGTTTCGTACCAGTATCCACTCCTTCAAACCGACCCACATCAACATAAACTCGTACCAAATTCTATAAATATTTGATCTTTGGTCTAATTTTGGGTCCTGCTCCATCTCAGAAAGTACTCTTTTAACCCCCTCAAAATCCAAAATGGCACCGTAAGCACTTACCCATAAATTATAACTATACAAATCCAACCCTACTTTTAGACTTTTCATCTCGCTAACCACTCGAAACACCTTCTCGGCTTCCCCAACAGAGACATATAGAGTCATTATTTCGTTACAAGGCAATGCATCCGAAATAACATTTTCGCTCTTCATTTGGTCGAATAGTTTCTCAGCCTTATCAATTGACTTCGAAGAAGCAAAGTTGTGTAGCAGAGCAGTATATGCTTCGGAAGGTTTTGAAGCAAGGCCGTTGAAGAATTCTTCGGCAGCATTTAGGCCAAAAACTCTGGTAATTAGGTCGATTCGCGTGCTATAGTCGTTTCCCGAGAGGTCTGGTTCATGGTGAAGTTTCATCCATTCTGATACCTGTTTAAATCACATTAAAATTTACGTATCAAGAATAAGAGAAATCAATTTGGCATTTAGCTATTGTAAAATAGCCTCTGTAAAAAAGATTATGGAACAAGAATACCAGATCTTTTCATGATAACATATGGTACTGCTACCAGTATGGTGAGGTTACTGTACTGAACAACTAACTATTTTTATTTGATTATTTGATTAAGAAAAAGGTGAGATTACCGGTATGGTGAGGTTAGGTTACTAGTATCGTTATGGTGAGATTACTGGTACCAGTATGGTAAGGTTACTGGTACCGGTATGGTGAGATTACTGGTACCGGTATGGTGAGGTTACTGTAAAATTGATGTTTGTTTGCAACAATTTAAGTCAATTGATCCTAAATTCAGCAAAGACGAAATGTTAATTAAGGTTTACTCAGCCTAAATTTGGAGACAAATTGAATCTATGGAGTGGAGCAAATGCAACTTGAGAAATTTGACTTTTACCTCAAGGGCGTGCTTGTACTGGCCGCATCGGCTGAGTTCTCTGACAGCTTCTCTGAGTTCTCCAGCTGGCGCATCTCTTCCTTCTAGAACCCACTTCTGGATCGCCGCAGTGGCGCTCCGCTTGGGAAAGCGGAGGTTGAGGAGACGGGTCCTGAGATTGTCGTCCGCCTCGTCGGAAGAGGCGACGGGATCGAAGTTGGCCTTGGAAGGGAGAGGACCGGAGGTGGAGAAGGGTCTAGGGTTTAGGTTTAGTCCGGTAAGAAGTGTTCTCACTCGTCGGAGTAGAAATGGAGGCGCCATTAGAAATAGAGAGAGAGAGAGAGAGGGGTTAGGGTTTTTTACCCGATTTGTACAGGCCAGATCCGAACCAATACGAGGTGAATCGGGTCGGGCAATGGGTTATTAAATAAGACCGATCCAGGTTGGTTTTGCTTTATGATCTGAGTGGGCTTTTTTGAACTTTTATTTTGAGGAAAATGTCTAAAGAAACTTGTATCACCAAGAGCTTTTGTGAACTCAACTCTAAAATATATTGGATTGGCTTCAAACGATGAATCCATCGTTGAAATTCATCTACCTTACGAGTGATGCGGCTACAAGTGAAAATTTAAAATTTTCGAATTAATTTTGTGCATAATCAAACAATCAAAATTAGAAGGTTTATAATTTAATCTTAATGCATTCATTATTTAAACATTTTTTGACCGCTTAACTCTATACAAAATTAATTCAAAAATTTGTAGATGCATCCCTTGTAAAATAGATGGAATTCAACAGTTCGGATTTGTCGTTTGAGACCAATCCAATAGATTTTAGAGTTGAGTTCACAAAAGGTATTAGTGAACTTAAGAACACCCTCGTTCTACTCCAAATATAAAGGAGCCTCGGGTGTTTATTAATGACTAGATATTTTGCTATAATTAATGATTATCTTATCATTATTTTCATCAGTAAAAAACATGAGTATTGTAAAAAAAAAGAATAATATAAATAACAGCGTTATTCAAAACAAAAACTTCAAATGGAAGTATTAGAACCAAGATAAGCGTTGCCTTACAACAATTCACAAACATGCAAAGATTAAAAAAAAAAAAGTTTCAAACATTAAACCCTAAACCAGACAAACCAAATTTACATATGATCAGTGATATTCATTCAGCACAATTATTGCAAATTTCAGGGTTAATCAAGCAAAGACAGCCAAATCTGAGAAAGAAGAAAACGAAAAAGAAAAAGTATCCTTGCACAGTTGGAAACATGGCTGTTCAAGTCTAATGTTTATATGAAATTTGCAATGGTCTATCTGCATAATATGATTCTCTCTCTAGATATCGCGATTATGATCTTCATAGTTGTGGTTCTCTTTCTTTCCTTTTTTCATTTTATCCTCAGCCCTTTCAACTATAGGTTCCAACATTTTCTCGACCTCATCTGTAATATGCTCTACCTGTTCACATATTTTAATCATTTCAGACCTCAATTAATTCTCAATTTCACACAATTGAGGCTTGATTAGTGCTCAGTTGAGATTAGATTTGTACATTAATTAATCTTTTAATTAGTGTACCTTATGCAAAATCCCCTCGGCCTTTTCAGCATCTATCTCGATCCTCTTAATAATGCCATCTTTTATTTTTCCATTGCTCGATGTTTTTGCCAGTTCTGTAGCTATCTGTTCTGCTTCTACTGCCGCCTTATCCAATGCTCCTACAGTTGTCTCCGCTGCTTCCTCTACCTTTTCTACAACGCCTAATTCAATGAAAAAAGTGAGGCTATGGTACTATGCATAGTGCGCATTGGTCCGTACTATGGATTAATATATCAGTTTTCATAGTCCACACAGTCGATCTGAACCATTCAACATGATCTCCATATGAAAATGTACTTGTAAATCCAATTTTACATTTTTTTGGCAATTTTTAACTATTTTTTTAGATAGGTAAAAAATTACTTTATCATTCAAAAGTAGTGATTTTCTACCTACCTAAAAAAATAGTAAAAAAATTATTAAATATGTAAAATTTAGTCTGCAAGTACATTTTTATATGGAGATCATGTTGAACATTTCATATCAACTATATGAACTTCGAAAATAAAGATATTGATTCATAGTGCCATAGCCTCACTCTAATGAAAATATTAAAAAAAAAATATCCAAATAGGCCTCTAAAAGAAGTATCTATAACTAGCAGCACTCTGTATCAGGTCTACTGCCAAATACTGTGCTGGTATATGCCTAAGAAATGATACTGAGATAAACATGACATTACCTTCAACCCTTTTAATTCTTCTGTAAATTGACGCAGAGAGAAATACTGCTGCACCAATCAGCAACATCCTCCTTCAATATTATTTCATTAATTCAATATATGCAATATTAGCCCTACCAAATGTCTTAATTGACACATAAATGTATTATCTACAATTGAAGTAGGTACCCAATTATGAAGTTTCTGGTAACAAAAAGCAAATTATATAGCATTCTATAACATGGATGTGAAAGAATAAAAATCAAAGTCACAGGTGTTTTGTTCGTACCATGTCGAAGGAATGTCTTGAAATTGAATGCTCAAACCAGATGAGTTAACTATTGTTGGTGGATTGCTCTCATTAATTCTACACATAAACAAAATTTAGTTATCATAAAAGTACTAATATGAGTAATAGACTAATAATAGTATTGTTAGAGTTTAATATACACATGTAGTTTTCAGTAAATTAAAAGTACTAAAATCAAAATATAAAGGTAAATAGATGATAAATTAACATAACTAAAACAAATGTGAGCACAAATTGCAATAAATTAATTTCACATTTTTTCATTTATATCATCAGTAATTTGGTTTTGGTACTGAACAATAAGAAAAGAGTGAGGCTCCGGTACTATTCATAGCACGGTTGGGTCCGTGCTACGGCTCAATATTTGAGTTTTTAAAATCCTAACGGTCGATCCGAACCGTTCAACATGATTATAAAATGAATATGTACTTGCAAACCAAATTTTACATTTTTTCAAATTTTTTTACTATTTTTTTAGATAGGTAGAAAATCTCTTGATCTGAAATTCTGGACCATCCAAAAACAGTGATTTTCTACCTATCTAAAAAAAAGAAATCGAAAAAATGTAAAATTTGGTTTGCAAGTATATTTCATTTTATAATCATGTTGAACGGTTTGGATCGACTGTTAGAATTTTGAAAACTCAAATATTGAGCCGTAGCACGGACCCAATCAGTGCTATGCATAGTACCGTAGCCTCACTCATAAGAAAATGTACATTATATTTCACCCTTGAATAATCATGTTTTCACAGATACTACCCCTAAAAATGCTCAAACTTTCTTCATTTAGCTGCCTAAATAACAAAAAGTTTCTCAGAACACTTACTTAGCATCTCCTTTGTTCGCTGATGCAGCAGCAGGATCCTTACTGGACGCCTCCGTTGCAACAGAAACGAGCACCAATCCGCCACGCCGGAGAGTCGTTGTACTCGTTGATCTCGCGATCTTTAGAGGAGAGAGAGCGATCTGAAAACGGCGATTGCTAGTTGCTGAGAGAGGTTGGGGTTTGGGAGCGAGAATAGATCGCGCCATTGTCGCCATTGCAAGAGGTAGTAGAGCAGAGACACACTGAATGAATGGGGAAGAGAAATAGAAACAGAGAGATGAAGGATTGTATTTAAAAAATGAAGTGTGTCGGATAACTAGAATAGGTCTGATGCCCATTGGATCTATTTAGGTTCGATGGCTCCAGAATCGTCCAATCCGCTTTAATATTCGTGTAACCGTGCGTTAATTTTGTGTATACAGATTTTGAAGCGAATCGGACGGTTATTGAGTCTATTAGACCCAAAGTAGATCCAATGGGCATCGGACCTACTCCTTTCTCGTGACTAGGTTATGTAAGTTGATGCTGGTGGAATTTTGATCTGGACCGTTCGATCACAATCCGCACGAATATGAAATATCTCCGTACATGAACGGAGTTTGATCGGACGGTAAGGATTTAAACAGGAAATATTATGTTACCGCAGGGGATATGGACTCGTGGTGGTGTCCTGAGAGCACGCCAGCACGGTGTGGTGGCATTAATGAAAGGATTGTTTATATGTGACACGATGAGAGAAGGTTATTGTGTGGCGGGTAGAATTTTAACGCCTGCCACTTGGATTGATTAACTTGCTTATATGATATGATATTGATGTGTGCCATATAGGAACGAAAATCTGATTGAGGTCGGCGTATTGGAAACTGAAATGGAAGCACGAGGTTCGCGTGAGGAATTTTAGTTCAAAAATGTAACAAACAAACTTATTTATAGAGGAATTCTCTTATTTCTCATATTCATTTTCCATTTTTTAAGTGATTTCACGTATTAGTAAATTAGACTGAAATTATAATAAAAAAATAACAAAAATTAATTTATACACTGTACCCATGAAATTAATTTTAATTATTTTTTCGCATTTAGAATTAAAAAAGAAATTCTCGTACATTCCAAAAATTAGTTTTTCAGATAAATGAGCGAAAAGGAGTTATTATTATTTTTTTTTTTACCAAAATAGCAGTTTAAAAGCAATTTCATTAAGAATTTTTTATTCATGAAATTATCATATATTTCTGATTCTTCTATCTTTTATTCATGAAATTAATTTTTATCTTTAACTTGTGCTTATTGCTGATTCTTCTATCTTTTCTCTATAAATAAGTATTAAACAAATTATAAAAAAAATGAAATGGTGTCCATTCAACATATAAGATTAAAAAATGTTCCTGATTGTCCCACTATAATTTTAAATAGGACAAAAGTCCTAATTAATATTAGGGATAGACTTATGTCCATAATAAGTCTTTTTTTGCAATGGCAATTCAATTTTTTATATTAAAGAGATTTAAGGTAGAATAACAATATGATAAGTTGACCTTAAAAAGGAAAAAAAATATATGATAAGTTGGTTGAAAGACCGACATTTTTATTAATATTCAAAGTTTAATAGAAATTAATAAATATATCCAGATCCGCTGGGAAGTTATAAAAATACCCATACCGGTCATTTTCTGGCCGGTACCCAATTTTTTTTTTTAATACGGTATCGGCCATTTAATAGCTGGTACCCAAATTTTTTTTTTTAGAGACTATGAGAGCAAGATGTTGAAATCTAACATTAAAAATTCAATTTTTTTTTAAATATTTGTTAGATTACTTCTTTTGATATATAATTAGCATATTTAAACTAAAATACGCTAAATTACTTGAAATTATGTTAAATTACGCTAAATTACACTAAATTACATTAAATTATATTGAAATACGCAAAATTACAATAATTACAAAATGAAAGATACTCAATTTTAGGATGCTAGTTATTGTTAAATTAAATTCACTAGCCGCATGCGACACTGTCCCTAGCTGCTTACGAGTCGTTGTGTGTCTATCGATGATAAAAAACTTTAACTTAATTTTTGAGACACTAACGATATTTTTTTGCAATTCTGATTCCATGAGGGCACCATTGCCCCCATCTCGTCCCAAGTTTTCCGAATTAGGGTCATACGCGCAAATCCGAGTTTCCTAGCCAAAGTTATGGCCGTTTAAAGTTAAAAAAAAAAACGATACTTTCGTGCAAAAACACTGATGACGCACTGATGCTTTATGCATGGCTTAACGACGGCAGAAGTGCATTGATGTTTCATTGCAAATACATCAGCGCCGCACCAATATTTTTTTAGCACTACCATGCTTAATTGCGAATGCTAAGTCTAATAAAACATCGATGTTTCATTACAAAAACACCAGCGACGCACCGATATTTTTTTAGCACTACCCGGCTAATAAAACATCGATGTATCATTACAAAACATCGATGATGCACCGATACATGCAACCGATGTAACACACGCATCCAACTAAATGCATTTGTTTGATCTTAGCCAAACCGAGTGCAAACTTAATTCCGAGTTTTGTACGATTTTTTCTTCTAGCCAACTATGCTATGCCCATCCTAAAAAAAAAAAAAATTTGCGTACCGGTCATTTTCCGGCCAGTAATGGATTAAATTGGGTACTGGCCAAAAATGGCCGATATGGATATTTTTATAACTTCCCAGCGGATCTGGGTATATAATTAATTTCTATTAAACTTTGGATATTAATAAAGATGTCGGGTCAAAAGATCACACATTTTAAGAAATTTTTGCATGATATCACTCTACAGTCTACACTTATTCTTGATATAATGTCATATATATATAGAGTCTGGCTAAATTGCTTCCGGAATACTGATTTTTTACTAAAATTGGTTATATAATAAACCTGTAGAATACCGATTTTATTATTTTTGGAATTTTTTAACTATTTTTTATGATTTTGAAATATGGTCTCTTTTGGCTTAAAAATACTTTTATTTTTAGGTAAAAAAAAGTCCATCTTTCAAAAATTATAAAAAATAGTTAAATTTTTTTTTCAAAAATAATAAAAATCGGTATTCTACATATTTATTGAGCTATTTAGTTCGACATTTCGAACATCAAACGGCTAAATTTGACCCTTAAGAACTTCGGTCGAAGTGCTTCGGAAGCAATTTAACCGGACTCTATATATATGTGTGTGTGTGTGTATGTATGTATATATATATGAGAGTGTTTGTATGAGGCCGCACTGCAATAAGGCTTTAAGACTTTTATGAAAGATTCAAAATATATGTGCAAGGTTATTAATGCACTACTCACAACTAATCTTCATATGACATGTATATGAAAATAAATCTGCTGCGATTCCGAGGTAGATCGCAGGAACCTGCGATCCCATCTCAACTGTTGGTCTTTATCGAGATGCGTGCGTGAAAATTTACTTTTTAAGAACGTTTCTGAGATCCGCGCTCGAAAAAATTTGAACCGTTGATCTCGGGATCGCAGGGTCCTGCGATCTGCCTTGGAATCGCAGCAGATTCGGACTCCATGTATATATAACGGTGGAATTTGGATCAAAATAGTGAGTTCAAGACATGGTCCTCTATGTATCTTTCAAATTAAAATTATTACACTAGGTGTGAAGCTCAAGTTTTGTAAACTCTTCACCAATGTGCAATATATATATCCATCAACTTAATTTTACTTGAGCTTATCACCAAATTTTACTGGGCTGGACCAGGATGGCTTGACATGGGACACACACATACATATATAGATGGGCTAACTTGCTTTGGGAATTAAAGAGAGTGGTTTACTTTATATTTTCATTTTCAAAGTTTAAATAGTCAATTTGAACATTCCAACACGTTCTTCATATTAAAATGTGCTTGGAGACCAAATTTTACATTTTTTGGAAATTTTTTACTATTTTTTCAGAATTTTTTAAAATTATTGCTAAGCTTATGGAGAAAATTAACATTCATTCAGTATTCAGATATAGAATATCCAATCTAAGCTTATGGAGAACTCAATGGGACAAGTGCCTTCTCAGTATTTAAAAATATTAAATAGAACACAGGAGATAAAACGCCAAGGTGATATACAATGAATACAGGAGATAAATCGTCTCTAAAACCACTCATATTAATTCTTTCTTCATCTTTCCCAACTAACAACAATATTTATGCTATAGCTCTATCTTTTCCATCCTTTAAAGAGAGAAATGAGTTAGCAACACAGGTAGAGACCATATATAATACAACAATTCTACTTCATTCCTCTCCGCTTTATATATAGTAATATATAGCCTCTACACTCTATATATAGTTATGTCACTCTCCACTGTACAGTATCCTGTTGGTACAGTAGCAATTATATGTTGTAAAAGACCAATGGAAAAAGTGACAGTATCACATATGTTTAAGATTATGGGTTCCTCCTCAGATAAGGATATCAGCAAAGGAAAGTTTATTGAATCAACCATTTTTGATGTCGGTGGGTACGATTGGAGTATCAAATTAATACTATCCAAATAGTTGCAACCGGGGAAAAGATGACGACATATCGATAATTCTTTGCCGTAAAAGTAAATCAGATTGTGTAAAGGCAGAATTTAGTTTTACTATTCTAGACGAAAGCTGATGTTCTTTACCCTTAAGGAAATCCACTGATGTTAGAAGTTTCAGAACTTATGATTCTGAATGGGGATTTTCTTCAGTTGTTAAAAGAGCAGAGTTGGAGTCAAATATCAAGGATGATTGTTTTATAATTAATAGTGTCATTACTGTTTTTAAAGTTTTTCAAGTGGAATCAACTGCACAAGTTGTTGTTCCGCCTGGTACCATCCAGCAGCAACTCGGCCAACTTTTGGAGAATGGAAAAGGAGCTGATGTTACATTTGAAGTGGATGGACAAACTCTTAGTGCGCATAAGTGCATTCTTGCAGCGAGATCTCCAGTCTTTTCAGCACAATTTTTCGGTCCGATGAAGGAGAAATCAAATTCAATAATTAAAATTGAAGAAATGGAAGCGCCAGTGTTCAAAGCTCTCCTTCATTTCATATATAATGATTCATTTCCTGGATTTGAAGACATAGAAGAGGGAGAAGAGAAACATGATGCAAAATTAATGGCTCAGCATCTATTGGCTGCGGCTGATAGATACAATTTGGAGAGATTAAAGATAATATGTGAGAATATATTGTGCGGTAGTATTGATATGAGCAATGTGGTTAGCTTGTTATCTTTAGCCGAGAGGCATAGATGTTTTCAACTCAAAACAGCATGCTTGAAATTTTTAGCCTATCCGGAAACTCTTGGAGGGGTTGTGGAAACAGAAGAATTTCAATATTTAGTCAGAAATCATCCCTTAATTTTTAAGGAATTATTACAGTTGAAACTGGAGTGATAGTCTCCTCCAATTTCATTTTTTTTTAATGTAAGTTCAATGCACCAGATTTCCATAAAGATGGAAGCGTTGATGTAGGAATTATGCTTATTATGTATTACTTACATCTTTTGGATAATTAAATGATTTTGTTCTCATCAGTTGTTTTATTTTATGCTTAATTTTGATTTGTTTTGGGTTTAATTAGTCTAATTATATTTCTTGTATTTCTCACTTTCCAGGGCTGTGCCAATGAGTCATGTTATTGAATTCAATAATAAAATTCCTCTTTATAATTGTTATGAAAGAAAAGTGTTACTCTTTTAAGCATGTGAGTACCGAGTACGTACCAACTGCCAGGCGACGGGTAGTCTGGTACTGGTACCATGTTGTTCTGTCAGCATGAAAATCAATTTTAGAATTTCATCTTCAACATGAAGGATACATAAAACTAGATCAAGCAGAATTATTTCGCGAGCTCCATAGGATCATATTAATTCATAATATCATATTAACCCTTCTAAACTTCAAAAACTCACAAATTTACCTAGCTATATAATTGTCTTTTCTTTTAAATATCATTTTAAATTTATCAAATACACATTTTACCCTTCATTAAAAAAATAAAAACTAGTAGCATGTTTCAGAAAAAATGTCAGTCTTCTAATTGGTCGGTTTCCGGAAGCAAATGGGTCATTTATCTACTTATGACGCTTACACAAACTTATAACTAAATGTCATTGTGTAACCATCACAAGTAGGGAAATTATTTGCCCTCGGTAACCGTCCAATTAGAATACTGACATTTATCTAAAACATGCTACATTTTTTTTATTTTTTTAATGAAGGGTAAAATAGGTACTTCATAAATTTAAAATGAGTTTTAATAGAAAAGATATTAAATTGGGTTAATTTGTGAGTTTTTGTTGTTTAGAAGGGTAAATATGATATTATGAACATTAGAGGGAGAAATACATAATTTTCAAAATTTTGAGGGGTATACAAGAAATTCCCCCTTATTTCAATTTAACTGTAAACACAGATGTTGTCTGATTTTATGAAGGGGCTAAATTACATATGAAATACCTCCTCACCCTTTATGCTTTTATAGCTAGCTGTACCAGTTTGTAAGTTGGTGAGGACAATTAACGATGTATATATAAAAATACTACTGATGACATGCTAGCCTACTATAAATCCTCAAATTCTTCTTTTCAATATTTTGCTAATTAATATTATAATTAAGACTTAGGTTGCAATTTCTTGAGATTAGATAAATGAGAACTAGGTTGCAAAACGCCTCTTTGGTATATTTCTTCTCCTAAAATTACTACAAAAAATTTAATCATACGTACAGCATATCATACATGGATGCGAGAAAATTCCAAATAAACAATGTGTAAAGGGTGAAGCGCTCGCGCGAAAATGAGCTCAACCATACACACATGGTCATTAAAAACGAAACCGTGTAAGAAAAGTAACGACATTTGTACCCGGTTTTTTTAATAAGAAACCGTATATAATCTCATACGAACATACACGTTTTAGACAGAACTCACCGTGTATGATTATGCTCAATCTTCAAACACAGTTTTGTTAAGAAACTGTGTACGATGCTTTCGCACTCTCCATCTCAACCAAACCCTCCTTAGAATTAATTTCTTGGAGGGACACCCTCTCGCTATGTGTACCTCTTCACCTTCCCCTTCAACCCAATTTAAGTCATTCCTCTTCCATTTTCTCTCTTCATTTTCTCATAATTTTCATGACCCTTCATTTTCTCTCTTATCCCTCCTCTTCACTTATCAAAATTCTACCAAAAATTAAAGTCTTCTACTTTTTAATTACTCTGACTTTGGGTACCACCCGACTGCTGTAGAATTCATATCCCCTCCGGTACCGGACAAGGGAATATTTAGAATTAGTGGATCCGGACCGTTCTTTTAACTTTGCACGACTCTCAAAGCACAAATAATTAATATTGGCTCTCATGTGCTATACTGCTATCCCCGAATAAGCACCAGATTGAGTTAATCTGGATCGTAAAACTGTGGGCCCTACCGTTCAATTCAGTTTTTAAATAAATAAACAAAGAGTTAAATTAACAAAAAGGAAATAGAAAAAAAAATATTAATTTTATTAAAGATATTGAATATTATGATATTTTCTTAGGAAAGTTGGCTATTTCGAAAATTTATATTATTAAGCTTGAATTTTTCCTATTATTATAAAGCGGGGGTTCTGAATGCATATCGATTTTGATTTATGTTATGGGCTTAATTTTAAATTGTACCCGTGAAATTTACAAATCTACTGGGCTTTCTCTTTCTTTTGTTAATGGGCCTCTCTTCCCTGTGTATAACACAAAATTAAATTTCATCAGGCTTCATGCTTATTATTTGTTTTGTAATTTTCTATTCACCTGTCCTGTCAATGATTGAAACTCAGTACGTGGACTTGAGAGTAGGTCCCACGTCCATCGGACCTACTTTGGTACGAAAATAAGCTCAATCATACACAAACGGTCATTTAAAAAGCAACCGTGTACTAAAGGCACCTATATTTGTACACGGTTTATTAATAGTAAACCGTGTATGATATTAGACGATCATACACGATGCGTGTGGATACGGTTCCGTAACTGTGTGTCATTAGCTTTTCGGACCATGTATAGTCACGTTTTGTGTAGTAGTGAATGTTCTCCTCTTATTCTTTATTAAGAAATAAATCATTTAACAAATTAATTCTCCTCTTATATATATATATATATATATTTGTTTACTATAGACGCAACCCAACAAAAGTGGATCTCTGTCTGATCTTCTCCTCTCTCCTCTACATACCTAACGGTTTAAATATTTAAAATATTTATATATGGAGGCAGCTTAAGTAAAACGTCACGTTAACAACTGTAACCTGCACTTACCAACGAAGTTTAATTAGTACTTTAATGTAGGTTGGGAAGGCGCCTATTTACATAGAGAAATAATTTCTTAAAGAAAATATTATAGCCTCACTTGAACTTGCATGATTCACAAGCTGAGTAAAATATTCTTTGTCAATAATACTTCTATTATATATATATATAGAGTAAGGCTACGGTGCTTTGCAAAGTAAACCACTCCGTTTACTTCGGGCTACTTTTTGGATTTTGAAAATTCTAACAACCGATCCGAACCGTTCAACATGTTCTAAACATTGAAATGTGCTTGGAGACCAAATTTTACATTTTTTGGAATTTTTTTACTATTTATTAAGCCACTTTGAAAATCGCTGATCTGACGGCGAACAGTAAAAAACAGTAAAATTTTCTGGACCACCGGATCAGAAACTTTCAAAGTGGCTTAATAAATAGTAAAAAAATTCCAAAAAATGTAAAATTTGGTCTCCAAGCACATTTCAATGTTTAGAACATGTTGAACGGTTCGGATCGGTTGTTAGAATTTTCAAAATCCAAAAAGTAACCCGAAGTAAATGGGGTGGTTTACTTTGCAAAGCACCATAGCCTTACTCTATATATATATATTTATATATATATATGGGCTATTGTGCTTTGCAAAGTAAAACCCCCTCTTTACTTCGGGTCATTTTTTGCATTTTGAAAATTCAAACAACCGATCCGAACCGTTCAACAAGTTCTAAATATTGAAATGTGCTTGCAGACTAAATTTTACATTTTTTGAAATTTGTTTACTATTTATTAAGTCACTTTGAAAATCGCTGATCCGGTGGTCCAGAAAATTTTACTGTTTTTTACTGTTCACAGTGGATCAGCGATTTTCAAAGTGGCTTAATAAATAGTAAAAAAATTTCAAAAAATGTAAAATTTAGTCTGCAAGCACATTTCATATTTAGAATATGTTGAACGGTTCGGATCGGTTGTTTGAATTTTTAAAAATGAAAATATGACCCGAAGTAAAGAGGAAATTTTACTTTGCAAAGCACAATAGCCCATCTCTCTCTCTCTATATATATATATATTTGCTTGGGAACAAGAAGGTAACATGCCACCATATGCATCACTATTTTTTATTCCCACTTCCACATAATAATTGTTTGAATTCTTTTACGAAAATACCCCTCCAAACTAAATTGGTTTCTGTTTCCAATATGCGGAGGTTGTAATTAAAACAAAATCATAAGACGCTGTTAGTTATAATACTTTCTGATGCGCTAAACAAATTGCAAATTATATGTTACTTGCCCATTTAAACCAGCCATAGATCTTACTTGCTATTGCATTCTTGTCTACAAAACACATAAATTAACTATAAAATGAAAAAAAATAAATAAAGCAACACGAAATCAAGTACCCTTTAGTAATGATAAAGTAATAATAGTTTTTTATTGGAAACAAAATTTAATCAAAACATACTTGCTCTAATTTTGATACTATTTATTAAACAAAATTAAAACACATAATGAGACCAAAGTAATGATGAAGGATATCTACGTGTTATAGTGAGGGGGAGTGTCGGAATATACACCATGAAACGTTGATGTGTGTCACAGAAGATCATAATAAGATTGGCGAACAAGACAGAAGATTGCAGGAGATTAGTTTACCTTCAATATAATATTTAGACAATCCTAGATTAAGCAAATAATGTGGAAAATGAAATATGTTATAAAGAAAATATGTATCTGTTAGGAAATATTCATTTAAAGACAGGATAGATTGGCAATCAGATTTATATATGAGAAGGTGTTGTTCAGAAAATAATATATGAAAATACTTTGTAATTCTATTATGAATAAATAAAACAAAGGGAGGGAATGGAGTTTCATGGGAGTAATTGTATGTGTTCGCGTTCTTTGTTATACTATTCTAATAATTTTGTCAATTGTAATAATGATTATACTATCAAGTGTTATAACAAATCTCAAGTTAATCTGTCTTGCTCCATCTCGTAAGTATAAAATTACACTAGTCGGTAACTGACAAGATTCCTTATTTGTTGATATTTTTACTTGTTTGATTGAAGAATCTTTGACCCACAGTAGAGAGGCTACATTAATGTAAGTATTAGGTCGCCCACCTACTCCGCAAATAATTTAACTGCATGTTGTCACGTTAAATTAGCTTGTCTTTTTGTGCTTACATGCACTTGTTATTTTGGATCGATAAAACATCGATCCAAACAAAATCAATATTAATTAGGGTTCCACTAATTGTACCTAACGAGTTGTACTTAATTTTTATCCAAACTAACTGTTATTTAATTTGCTCTAATACTGTAAAACTCTATACTCAATATTATTTTTTCAATGACAAATCATATATAATACGTAATTCAAAATTCTAACAACCAGTGACTCTTGCAAGTGGTCCCAAGTTTGTTACTAACTGTTTGCAACTTCCACAACTGCCAAACTACCTGTACTTCCTGTACTTCAACTGGATGTACTTTCAGAGTGATAGCTTCTAGAAGATTTCAAAACCGAACCACTTTGAAAACTTACAGTTATTTCCAAATAACACCTAAAATTATGCAAGATTATTTTCGAAATTAAAATATATATATATTTTTAAATTTTAAACAAAAAAATTTCATCATTTTTTTCTTCAATTATTAATATTTTTATATGTATCTATATCATATATCATGTAAAATAAGACTTCAATACTGTAAAACTAGCGGATGTAAACTATAAAATTAACAGATACAAACTATAAGACTTCAATACTGTAAATTGGCACCTGAAACTATAAAACTAACATATACAAACTATAAAACTTCAATACACTAAAATTCACAGATGTAAACTGTAAAACTACATGCAAACTATACGACTTCAATACTGTAAAATTAATACTTGAAATTATAAAACTAACATATACAAACTATAAAACTTCAACAGCACGTTCAACAATATACAAACTATAAGACTGTAGTTTTACAACATTCAACAACCAAATACATCTGTTCCACACAAACATACAAACAATGTATTACTTCATAACCCTCTAGTGAACGTTATTTGGATGAGTGAAAAGTTTCATCGCTAGAACAACACGTTCTTTCGAAATATCATCCTGTAAAAAAAAAATAAAAAAAAACAAGATTATAAATTGAAGTTACATTGCTGAGAGAATCATAACCTTAAAAGTTAAAAAAAATTGATGTTGCAAAAAAAAAAATGAGCTTCCACAGGACACATTCTACGCTATAAAACTGTTAAGCATTTAATGTAAAATATTGTACATCTCAACAAGCTGCAAATTCAATCCATGATATGTAAAATAAATATAATGAAAATTATCGCATAAAACCTATGAAATAGCTAATGTATCCTATAAAACTGTTAAGCATTTCATGTAAAATATTGTAAATCTCAACAAGCTGCAAATTCAATTCATGATATGTAAAATAAATATTATGAAAACTATTGCATAAAACTTGTAAAATAACTGTTGTATCATATAACACTGTTAAGTAGATCATGTAAAATATTTTACATTTAAGAACATCTCAAAAAGCTGTAAAGTCAATCCTATAAAACTATTACATGAAACCTGTCAAATAACGGATATATCATATAAAACTGTTAAGCATTTCATGTAAAATATTGTACATTTAAGAACATCTCAAGTTAAATATATCATGTAAAGTACTCTACAGAACCTTTAAACATGATTAATATATCCTATAAACCTATTATATAAATACTAATAATTTAAATCAGTAAGATATCCTATAAAATACAACATTTAAACCTGATTAATATATCCTGTAAAACACTGTATATATCATTTAAACCTAATTAATATATCCTTTAAAACACTATATATATCCTGTAAACAGTGTAGATATCATGTAAACCTATTAGATAAATACATGTATTGATCCAACTACAGTCGTTTAATAGATCCATGACCAAATAAAGTTGAATTGTAAGGGAAAGATTAATCAGTTATGAATCAGTTGGTTCCTAAATTGTGTTGTATTCAATAACTAACAACATAATGTATAGAAAAGGATAAAAGGAGCATAATTCAATCAAAGCACTTGATAGTGAGAACCTTGGCAGAGCAAGGATGACTAAGATCAACCGTGTTGAAACCCCAACCCTAGATCGAAATCGAAAGCTGCTATCTTCTCCATTTCACTTGCAATGCTGTCCATTTTTCATTTGTAGAGATTTATTCAACAAACACAATAATATATATAACTTGAACAACTTCGTATATGACCGAAAAACATGACAAGTGAAAAGAAAAGGTACCTAAACATGTGATAAGATTGAGGATCTGGAAAGGCTGATAAAAGAACCCAGTCCATCTCAGAACTTACCGGATGATACCAATAGAACTCCTCTTCCACCACATCTCTTCTACGAAACCACTTCGCGAGGATATCTCTCTTCATCTCCTCTGACACGCAGAACACCTTCCTCGCCACCTTAATCGTGGATCTCACCTCTTGCAAAGACGTGGATCTGACCCGAAAGGCGCCCGAGTCTCTAACAGCGGCCACTGCCCTTCCTGTGGCCACAATGTCTCATTCTCACTACTACAGAAAAAGAGATTGCAGACGGACATTACCGGAAGAGCAACACGGATTTCCCTGCCGTGTATGAGTTGAGGGTGTATAAAAGGTACCCTCTATAAACACGGATATTTACCCGTGTATATCTAACGCTTTCTACACGGATTACCAAATAAACAGCCGTGAACATACACCTGCCTGTGGCGCTCTCCATATAACCGAGCAAAACGGATATTACGTAAATGACCGTGTACGACTACTCTTTATTCACGGACAATGCAACTAAATGTCCGTGTCGGTTACTTTATCTACACGGACATTTAGTTGTATATCCGTGTCCCTCTCTTAACAAATCAATAAAAAATAAAATAATCCTTGTATCTCCGAACTCGTTCTACACGGACGTTAGTCAGAACAACCGTGTCGAATTACTCTAGCTACACGGACGTTTAATTTCATATCCGTGTCCTGTCATAACTATCGTACACGGACAAATATAAAATAATCGGTGTAGACTCCGAAAACGATCTACACGGTTTTTGTTAAACAACCGTGTCAAATTACTTTTTTCTACACGGACTTTTAACTTCATATCCGTGAAGCATTCTTAACTATCATACACGGACTGTATAAAAGAATATCTGTACTCATTTCTACACGGTTGTTTGTTTAACAACGGTGTGGAATTACTGTGTTTTACACGGACGTTTAGTTTCATATCCGTGAAGTTCTCTTAACTACCTACACGGACTATATAAAAGCATCCGTGTAGCTCTCTGTGCACATACACGGGATTTTGTTTAAAGTAGCGTTTGCTTTGACACGGACTTATAATTCACATCTGTGTAGGTATCGTAACTATACACAGACAAATATAAAATAATCATTGCTCACTCAACTCGTTCTACACGGGCTTTCGTTTAATATCCGTGTAGAATTGTCCCATCTTTTTTTCTTGATTTTTTTCATTTCTGGGCTAGCCTCCAGTTTAATTTGCTAGCCAGTTTTCCTACAAAATTCATATACCATTCTGTTTTGCTAGCCAGTTTTCCAGATAATTTGACATTAAAATATGCTTGCTAAATTCATATATACACTAAATTGTTATACAAATCCATGTTGAGCATTACAATATTCAGATAGAAACCATCTTGCCCAGCTACATCTTATAAAGTCGATCTGCTCCTTGCTGTACTCGGTTTGCTTTGATGGTTGCTACAATTATAATTTGGTATTAGTTAGTAACAATAAAAGGTAGATGCAAGACAGTCGCAAATATCAATTGCTAATTTAATGAAATGAGAATTATAAGTAAGCATAATATGAAAATATCAATTGCTATGATATAGGCACAATTAATATGAATTACATACCACATCTGGAAATTTGAATTGCATTTTTTCGACAAAGATAAACATGGAAATCATCATGTAATATCCGCATTCCCAATTTGCCTCCTGTTGCGGGCTCTACAATTTACATTTAGCGGCTTATGTTAGAATGACAATAATTTTTTGAACAAAATATGAAATTATAGAATTGTGTTGTGCTCACCGGCCACCACCTCCAAGTCAACCTCTTTCCCATTTTCTTGTCCGTGCTGCGCAATCCTCCTTGTGTAACGTATGTAGCAAAAGCCCTTACAAAATGGAGTGACTCTAATTAGCAATTCCACAATTTGTTATAATTGGGAAAAAATCAAACATAGTGAAAGATTATTGCTTACTTTTGCACATACGGGTAGATTGCTTCTTTGCACGTGCTAAAATGGATCTTTTCTTTGGGCTGCAAAGAATCCACGACGTAAACCGCACTCAGGCAAGGCACAATGATGATCAAACACCAGTGTCCCCTGTGGGAGGAGAAGAATTATAGGATCTTAGCATACAGTACCCAGATATTTTGGCATATATAATAGTGAGACACGTGTTTGCTTGACTTGATGGTGTGATTTCAATTATTTATATATTTAATCACAAGGTTAGAACTAACAGCTGGTGGTAGGGCAAGAGAAGAAATCTCTTCTTCGCCTTAGCAGCTTGGAGCATCGCGCCACACAGGTAATCCGTAGCCACCTTCGGAGCATTTTTCACGTTCGACGCACTAAGTACGCTGGGGTCCAGAAAAGCACACAAGTTCTGTTTGCCCTTGTAGTGAGTACTATTGATTAGCCTCCTGAAAAATTATCATATGACATTAGAATATATTCTTCAGTGCTATACACATGATATAAACAATTTTTGATCACTAACATGACGTAAATGGTGATGTGCCCCACGGAGAGCCATTTATCGGACCCCGAGGCATGTAGAAAGTCCTTGAAGTCGGTGAACGGCAGCAGTACAACCGAGCCATCGTGTAGAAATATCCCCAGAGGGACAGGTATGACGACTTCCGTCATGTCCTTGGGTGCCGCCATCAAGCGGTCGTGGAGATCCTGCAAATCCTTTCCGGGAAGGAGCTTGTATTTTTCCTCGGTGAGCAGACGAGGTGGAGGTCCTGCTGGTTGGACAGGAGGGTCATGGCCTGCTGGTCCGGCAGTAGGGTCAGCAACTACTGGTCCGACCGTAGGGTCATGGCCTGCTAGTTGGGCAGTAGGGTCAGCAACTGCTGGTTGGGCATCAGTTGCTGACCATGCTGCAGGAGCAGCAGTTGCTGCTCCTGCAGCAGGGTCAGCAATTGTTTGGGAAGGTCCTTCTGCTTCGTCCCTCCGTACCGGTGACATCACGCCCTCCGTGCGACTACCATCATCTCCTACTGTCTGTATCGAAATTTTTTACCTTTTTCAAGTATTTAAAAAGGAAGTGCTTTGAATGTAACCAAATAACTTGACTATTTATGCATTACCTGATCCAAAATAATCTGATTCTTGGGCCATTGCACGAATGACAGCCGGGCATCTTCGACATAGAGCATGCCATTCTCGGGTCTTTGGACAGGAAGAGGTACGTGCTCCCATCCCTCCACGACATTGTCAATCTGTACGGCGGCATGGCCGGGAAGTAGCTGCTCATTGTGCACTTTGTCGGCTGCTGGATGTACCATGCCCTTAGCAACAATCAGAGGCTTACTCCCGAGCCACAGCACGAGTTCGCATGCTGTGGCGTCCTGCAATTTCATGCAAGTAGTTATTTTTAAATTGAAATATTGTCCAACAAGTAGTCATTGCCTTCAGAATACGAACAAGTAGTGATTACCTTTAGATGATCGAAATCGTATCCGAACATCCCGGATGCCTGACTACTTCGCCGAACTCCCATCGGGGTGGGAGGTGCTTGCTCGGCTGGCTGCGCCATAGCTGTAAAATCGGCACGCAACCTTGTTTCCAACTCCTCAATCTTTGCGGCGTACTCGGCGCTCACCTCCTTGCGTATCTGCGCAACTATCTCGTCTTTGTTCACTTTCGCACGAGATTTCCTTCGAGGTTTTGGTCCATTGAATACGTCCTTCCAGCCCCTGTAGGCACCTACGCCCCTTACTCGACCAGGGTGTTCTGGATTCCCGAGCGCTATGGACAAGGAGTCATCTTGCCTTTCGACCGACCGGGCACCGGAATTGACCTCCTCCTCCACCTCCAACTGTGAATAGAAAAATTAGTTATAGCAAAAGAATTAGTGATGTACACAAAGTTTTTAACACGCTTGAATTACACATAGTTCTAACGAATGACTCTTACCATTCTCTGAGCCACGGGTCGCAACGTGGGATGTAGTACTATCCTCCCGTCAGTGGTTAACTCGGACCTTGCCAACGTCCAATTTTGGGCCCTAGTATTTTTGATCCTAACCACGGATGAGTCAACGTCTTTGTTCAACTCCAGTATTTTAGCCCACTCCTCCCTTTTACCCTGGTAACCACCCGACCCCAACTTGTGCGGATACTTGTTCATTGCAACGATCCTCCTGCCCTCCTCCCTTTTTTTCTTCACACATCAAATTAAGTAAAAAAATTAGCCTAGCTACTATTTTCCATTTATTAAAAAGTAAACAAACCAATTAAAAAGCAAACAAAAAAATACAAGTTGTGAGTGGAACACCATTTCAACTTCATATTAATTCAGTTATTCAAAATAAACACCATTTCACATTTAGATATGATTGGAACAATAGCAACAGGGTGTCTATTTCGGACACCATTTACCAACATAATTCAAATCGATAAAGGAAAAAAAGGTAATTTTGCTGAATTTACAACCTTGAACTCGTCCGTGCTCTTCATCTCCACAAACTTCTCCCACTTCTCTTGAGTCAGCCAAGTATAGTAGCCTACCGGGCTTTTACCTTGATCCATCCAATCCGTACTCAGCGTGCTTTTGAATTGCTTCCAAGCTTCATTCATTATCTTCAAAGTCTTATCCTTTACCACCCCCGGGATGTCATCCGGGATGTTCCACTGAGCCTGCATTGACACCCAAATTACTGCATTTAAGTTCATGTACAATTAAAAAAAAGATGTTAACTGGTTAGGTACTTCACCTTCACAATGTTCCACCACTCGTTCTTTTGGTCTTTCGAAAAGTGATCCCATCTCTCTACCAGGATGTCTGCCTTTTGCTTCACCGTGGTGCACGCAAAATTTTTGTACTCAGCCGACCGTGGACCCTTCGCACACCCATTTTTACTGAACTCGATGTCCAGTTGCTTTGCCTCGGACGTGGACGCGCACATTGTCGGACCTCTTTTCCTTTTGGCCGAACCTGATTGGGCAGCAGCTTGGTGCTCGCCTTCTTCCATCATATCTACGTGCTCATTCTCAATCGACATGGTTCTATAAAAAAAAAATAGAACTTTTTCAGTAAATACCAAAGTAAATACAGTAAATACATCCAGTAAATACCAAAACTTTTATACCAAAATTTCTTCGCAATGGAGGTGTTGAGCGTTTCCCCGAGAAAGAAGAGGTGGGTTGTCGGTCCGGAGAGTTGTTTGGACAGGAGAGGCGACGAAATCGAGGTGAGGTGGGGAAGAAGGACTCGAGCTAAGTTTCGAAATGTTTGGAAAAGAATTGAAGGCGCGAGCTAAGTTATGAAAAATTTGGAAGAGCAGGCGCGTAATATGTATTGTAACCCTAGTTCTACACGGACAATTCACTTAATTCATTTGTGTTGGAACACCTTTATACACGGACATTTGATCTAAACTCCGTGTAGAGAGGAAGTACAAGATCTACACGGACATTTTATAAACAATCCGTGTAGAAAGACTCTCTCGACACAGATATTACCTTAACACCGTGTAGAATGAGGAAGAGCTACACGGACTTTAATTCTAAAGTCCGTGTAGATAGACCCTTTCGACACGGACTTGATTTTAACATCCGTGTCTATACCTTTTCGGACATTGCAACGACACTCGTGCACGAATACCTTTTGGCACGGCCGTTTAATTAAACGTCCGTGTCTTTTAACAATTATACATGGACATGTAATTAAACGTCCGTGATAAAAGTATAAAAATCAGATTATTTATTTAAGTTTTGTTTAATTTGAACAATTCCACGACGGAATTCGAAAAGTTGCCTCTTTATTATTTCTAAGGAAGACGAAACGACTAGCGGACTTGATTTTAACATCCGTGTCTATACCTTTTCGACAGTCCGTGTAGAAGACCCTTTCGACACGGACTTGATTTTAACATCCGTGGCTAACCTTTTCTGACATTTGCAACGACACTCGTGCACGAATACCTTTCGACACGGCCGTTTAATTAAACGTCCGTGTCTTTTACAATTATACACGGACATGTAATTAAACGTCCGTGATAAAAGTATAAAAATCAGATTATTTATTTAAGTTTTGTTTAATTTGAACAATTCCACGACGGAATTCGAAAAGTTGCCTCTTTATTATTTCTAAGGAAGACGAAACGACTCTTCAAAATTCTATATAATCTGAGAAACCCCGATTGAGATTTGGAATGTTCAAATGGCCGTGACACCACCCCCCTCAAGTGTGCCACGGCGAAGCCCAAGGGGGCACCCACCACCAAATGTGCCACCGCCACGGCCCCCCTCAAACCCTCCCGAAGTCCCTCTCGAATTCCCCGCCGAAGGTCCCGCAGTCCCTCCCGGCTTCGAAATGCCTCCTCCCTACGTGAAGAGGACATGGCCATGGCCCCCCTCAAGTGTGCCACGGCGAAGCCCAAGGGGGCACCCACCACCAAAGCCCTACGTACGTAGGGGCAATGCAGCCAGACCATGCTTCCCTTGGATTAAAAGGCCAAGGCAGCCACCACCATCTAACTAGTTTAAATAAGTTTTTTTTTTTTGTTTGCTTTGTAGTTATTTTGTAGTTTTTCTTTAAATTTGTGGTACAAGTATGAGGATCCTTTCTTTTGGTACGATGTATGGGGATCCTTTTTTATGTAATATATTTTGATCTTTAATCAACAATTTTTTTTTTACACAAGTTTCTTTTTTGTTAAATACTTCATGCTATCTAAATAAATACTTTTATAGATATGAATTAGCAGCACAAAACAACAACATGCAACAATATATAAGCACTACAAAGGTTATTACTTAAAAACCTTTAATATTTAAAACTTTGATTCTAAGTAAAATACTTAATGCTGTCTAAATAATCTGATTTGAAAACATAAATTAACACTTACCTGATATGAAGAATAAATAATTTATGGGGACTTTACAAAATAATTACAAAAGCTAGCTTTAACATAGAATAATTTTCGGGAATTGCAAATTAAAAACCTTTGTACACGGATTTTTAAATAAACATCCGTGTACGATACCTTTCTACACGGACTTTTAATTAAACGTCTAGCTCGCTTTGCATTTCTACACGGATGTTCAGTTAAAGAGAAGGGAGTAGGTCCGATGCCCACCGGACCTACTTTCATGTTCAACGATGATGACCGTCCGATGTAATTTAAGATATGCGCGCACGGAAACTGAAACAGATACGATCGAATTTTAAACGATTCCGCATGACTTTTAAAGCAAATAGACGGTGATTAAACCCATCGCAAGCAAATACGAACGAATCAGATAAACTTTTTTTCAACGATAATGACCTACTTTTAATATGTTATGTACGAGAGCAGCTTGTGTCCGATGCCCATTGGACCCAAAGTGAGTTCGATGGGCTCTACCACCGTCCGATCTATCTCAAGATCCGTGCGCATGTAAATTAAAGATGGCGCGAAAGTTCTGGCGGGAATCAATCGTAAAACAGATGGGCATCGGACCCAAGCTGCTGGGCGCGAAAGTTCTGGCGTGAACCCACTTTGAGTCCGATGGGCATCGGACCCAAGCTGCGCGCTCCCCTAAAAAATACGTACATAACGATTGATTCCCGCCAGAACTTTCGCGCCATCTTTAATTTACGTGCAGATCGGATCTTGAGATAGATCGGACGGTGGTAGACCCATCGAACTCACTTTGGGTCCAATGGGCATCGGACACAAGCTGCTTTACATCGAACTCACTTTGAGATAGATCGGACGGTGGTAGAGCCCATCGAACTCACTTTCCCATCGAACTCACTTTCCCTCACCTTCCTGACACGGATTTTTAGTTAAAATTCCATCAAAATTTGCTGCACTTGATTAAAGGCTGTAATCTTTGATTTGAACGGTCCCGATCAATCAACGGACTAACTATTTTTGTGCGTCTTCACAATCTCACAAGGCAAGAGTTTATGTTTCATGAAACATAAACTCTTGCCTTGTGAGATTGTGAAGACGCACAAAAATAGTTAGTCCGTTGATTGATCGGGACCGTTCAAATCAAAGAGCATTGCATTTATTGTCTTCCGTGAAAGCTTGATCAAAAATTATTTTTATTTACCCATCTATCTAGTTCATTGAAGATTGAAGTATCGGATGGCCACAAACACTTCGTGCTGGATCAAACCTCATACATAATAAATTTTCCAAACTTTTATGTTGGTTACATTCAATGTTCTCCCTTGATCATTTTAAAACAGATATGGAATGATTTCGTTGCAGATCGACCGTTGATTTTCCCCTTGAAAATGAACGGTCCAAAAATATTTTTACAATTTGAAGGGACATACAATGATGAAAGTTTATAAAAATAATATGTATAAGTATTATTTGGCCATATAAGATGTAAAAAAAATAAAAATATATTTTTTGAATTATTTTCGTATGCACTGTTGTACATGTATTAGGTGATTAGTAAATATCAAGCTTTGTTGACCGTCCGATAAACGAAGAACGGTCCTGATGTCTTCATTTAGGAGGTGGTGGGTAGATTTTCCGCCCTCTCTGAGGTAACATAATATTTCTGTTTAGATCTGGTTCTAGATGATGCACAAGATCCATTAATATTCGTGCATCATAATGATTAGACGGTCGGATATAACCACAGATATTACGTCACCTTTGAGTTTATGAAAGCCCTTCTATCCCTCCTCTCTGTGGATAAATTTTTTCGAATTTCCCTCCTTTAGCTCCCTGATGGGACTCCCAAAAATTCAAAACAAATTTTACGAAAATTTTCGCCTAGGTTGGCTTTTCCCCGCCTCACTTTCCCTCACCTTCCTGACACGGATTTTTAATTAAACATCCGTGTACGATACCTTTCTACATGGACTTTTAATTAAACGTCCGTGTAGCTCGCTTTGCATTTCTACACAGATGTTCAGTTAAAGAGAAGGGAGTAGGTCCGATGCCCACCGGACCTACTTTCATGTTCAACGATGATGACCGTCCGATCTTGTTTAAGATATGTCTGCACGGAAACTGAAACAGATACGAACGAATTTTAAACTATTCCGCACGACCTATAAAGCAAATAGACGGTGATTAAGCCCATCGTAAGCAGAGTAGGTCCGATGCTCATCGGACCTACTCTCAAGTTTTAATTTGTAACTGGAAATTAAATAATATAGAGTTCAAGAGCACAAAAAATAAAAATACTTCATATATTAATTTCAACATAGGGATAGTTACTGGATACGTCATCACTTAATACCAAAACAAAAACATAAAATATATAACAAACATAAGTATCTATCCCTAATTAAAAAACTATTCTTTCTCACTAATTGCCTCCCCTTTTTAATTTTAACATCCGTGTCTCTTACCCTTTCTACACGGACTTTTATTTAAAAGACCGTGTAGCACCCTTCTAGAGATCTAAACCCTAAACTCTTTGCAACTTGCATCCGAGATATTTGAAAACCTGCAATTGAGCATTGAGTTCCTGTACCAAACCTTCATAGGGATCATTTTCTTTTTAGAAATACAACTCCACAGCAAGCGATTTCTCCAAATGCTCGACCTTCCTCTCCCAACTCAGATTTCTCCCTCTCTGAAGGCAGAACAGGCACATGCAGCCTCCCGGGAGAAGTTCTTCAATCTGAGTTGGAGAGGAAGGTTGAGCATTTGGAGAAATCGCAACGAGGGTACTCGGCCTTCGAGAAATAGATAGGTGAAATTGGCAAAGGACTCGAAGCGGCGCGAGCCAAGTCATTTATTATATTGTAACCCATATCTGAATAGCACAAAGTTATTTTCCAAGTAATTCTTAATTTCTTTTGATCAGAATTACTTGATCAAAACGGCGCCGGGAGGAGATTGCCTTTTATACCAAATTTTTCCATTAATCTACACGGATTTTACCTTTAACAATCCGTGTAGCTCCCATCCCCATGAAACCCTAAACTCTTTACACACGGACGTTTACTCTAACATCCGTGTGTGATTACCTTTATACACGGACCTTCATTAAAAAGCCGTGTAGCTCTCCTCATTTTGTGTGGATTTTAGTTAATAATCCGTGTACGTTACTATTCTCCTCACGTATTATTAAATAAAAGGCCGTGTGTGAAGTAATTGACAACATTGCGTGGTTTAACTTGTTATTTTTTATATTATTTGTTAGTGACAATAAATAAGTTTACGTATTATTTCAACTCGAAATGTTTGAAACGCCAATATTTTTTTACTGAAATGTAATATTTCAACTAATTTTCAAATCCTAATAGAAATATATTAACTGGAAATATTATTTTACTAATATTTAATATGTGAACTAATATGTAAAAACCTTTATGTTGTTTTGAAATAGAAATATTTTAACTAGAATATTATTTAAAAGTTGTTTCCAAACAAGATAATTAAAAAGTTATTTTCTAAACAAAATAAATATTATACATCTCTCTTTTTTTTCCTTTTTCTCTTTTTTTTCGCTAATTTCACATTACATTCGGCCCATATTCCTTCATTGTGGTCGGATCGCAAATAGTTTGCTTCGTCTTGTTCTTCAATTGAGGCTACCTCAGTTTGCACGTCGGTACAAAATGGAGGTATTTCGTCGAACTGGTCATACTCTTCTTCGTCGACGACGTTTTCTACCCCAACAATTCTTCTTTTCCCAGATAGGACGATGCTCCACCTATTATCACTCGGGTCAGTGACATAAAAGACTTGGGTTGCTTGCTTGGCGAGTATAAACGGATCATCAACATACCCAACTTTATTAAAATCAACGAGTGTGAACCCGTCGTTATCAGCTTTAACACCCCGGTCTTCGACCCATTGACACCGAAACAAGGGAATGCTGAGGTCAGGACTGTAAATGAGCTCCCAAATTTCCTCAATAACGCCATAATATGACTTTGATGCAAAAACCGGCCGGGAATCTCCGGATCTACTGAATTCTTGAGACGTCGCCACCAACGTCACCCCACTATTTTGCATCGTGCCTCTTATCACTTTGGGTTTTAGTGTAAAATGTATATCCGTTAATTTCGTATCCTTGGAATGTTCTAACAATAATTCGGGGTCCTTCGCCCAGCAGTCGAACAATTTCATTTACGGGCCCCCTATCGGGGTGTGACTGCACCCTTTCTCTCAGCCATCCTACAAATGAACGATTATGCTCGTTGGTAAGCCACTTCTGACTTCTCGTGTAGTACTCTTGTTGAAGGATTGCCATGTGCTCATCTATATAGGGAGCAACATCTGTCATGTGCTGTAGTACCAAAAAATGCGCCTTCTGTAGTTCATCTCTATCAGCAACTACGGCTTTCAACCCAATTGTCCCGACTCCCTGGAGCCTTCCCTCATATCGAGACTTTGGAACGCCAATAGGACAGACACCGGTCATGTAGTTGGTGCAAAAATCAATCACCTCTTCCGTGGAATATCCTTCTACAATGCTACCTTCGGGTCGATGTCGGTTCCTTACGTATTTTTTCAAAATTCCCATGTATCTCTCGAATGGATACATATACCGCATGAACACAGGACCACAGATCTTGATTTCTCTCACTAGATGAACAACAAGGTGAACCATAACATCGAAAAAAGATGGCGGAAAATACATCTCAAGTTGGCAAAGAGTAGCGACGACTTCCACCTCCAAAGAGTCCAGTATTAGAGGGTCTATCACTTTGGAATTTATTGTATTGAAGAAAAAACAAAGCTTCGTAATGGTTTGACGAACGGGCTTTGGTAAAACCCCCCGAATTGCAACAGGAATCATATGTGTCAATAAAACATGACAGTCGTGAGATTTCAGACCGACCAGTTTCAGGTCCTTCATCGACACCAGCTTCTTAATATTCGAAGAATACCCTGATGGGACCTTAATACTACGGAGGCATTCACAAAAGCTTGTTTTCTCTTTCTTCGACATCGTGCACATTGCGGGGGGTAGGTATGTGCGCTTCCCTTTCTCCTGCGGTGCAAGCTCGGGTCGTATTCCCATTTCTACCATGTCTTTTCGAACTTTGATACCATCTTTAGTCTTCCCCGGAATGTTCAATAATAAACCAGTCAAACTGTCGCAGACATTTTTTTCAACATGCATGACATCTATGCAATGTCTCACTTCTAAATATTCCCAGTAAGGTAGGGCCCAAAATATGGACTTCTTTTTCCAAATATTCTTCGGCGGTTTTGTGGCACACTTTCCAAACACAACATCAAGGTCTTTAACACGCTCGAAGACACCCTTCCCATCTAATGGACGACGGGCCACTCCAAGCTCAACTTTCCCGTTGAATGCCTTCTTCTTCTTACGATATGGGTGATTAATTGGAAGAAACCTACGGTGCCCCATAAATACATTCTTTTGACAGTTCTTCAACCTCAGCACCTGCGTATCATCTTCACAAATAGGGCACGCTTTTGCTCCTTTACAAGTGTAACCCGACAAATTCCCGTACGCGGGGAAATCATTTACGGTGCAAAACACCATGGCCCGCAAGTTAAAGGTCTCTTTCATGTACGCATCCCACACCGAGACGCCATCACGCCATAATTTTTGGAGGTCCTCGATTAATGGTGCGAGATATACATCTATGTCATTTCCGGGTTGTCTGGGTCCTTGGATTAGTAATGACATCATTATATACCTGCGTTTCATGCACAACCAAGGAGGAAGATTGTAGATGGCTAACAGAACTGGCCAAGTACTGTGCCGACTGCTCATGCTTCCAAACGGACTCATTCCATCTGTGCTCACCACAATCTTGAGGTTTCTTACCTCGGAACTAAAATCTTTGAAATGTCTATCAAAATTTCTCCACTGAGGAGAATCAGCCGGGTGTCTTAGTTTACCGTCCTTTTTGCGCCCTTCTTCATGCCAACGCAATAACTTCGCATCTTTGGGATTTGCAAATAACCGTTTGAATCTCGGTATTATCGGCAAATACCACAACACCTTAGCCGGAGGCCGGCCCTTTTTGCCGTCGTCACAATCAGTAGTGCCCTGGTCCTTACGTTTATACCGAGAAACACCGCACTTAGGACAAACATGCATGGCCTCGTACTCATTACGGTACAATACACAGTCATTCGGACATGCATGTATTCTTTCGATCTTCAAACCCACTGGACATATCAATTTTTTCGCCTGATATATTGTATGGGGTAACTCGTTGTTATCTGGGAGCATTTCTCCTAAAAGCTTTAATAAGGACGTGAAACTCTTATCGCTCCAACCATTTTCTGCTTTCAAGTTAAATAATTTCAACACAGCTGACAGTTTCGTAAATTTGGTACACCCGGGATACAACGGCTTTTTGGATTCATTAGACAAATATTGAAATTTATCATAATTTTTATCAGTAATTTCATCTTCCACATCATGTAACATGTCCTCCAGATTATCAATATACTCGTGTACTACATTTTCATCGATTTCCGTCTGCAGCTCATCATCGTCGTTGCGATCAAGTTCAACATTATCAAAATTTTCGACATTCAAATCATCATCGCTGAAATCAAGTTCAAAATTATCCAAAATTTCTACATTCTCATCGCTCTCTTCACAACGGTTAGAATTCTTATTGGTACAACTACTTTCACCAAATTCCTCACCATGCATGAACCAACATGTATATCTTTTCTTAAATCCACGACAAATCAGATGAGCTCTAATTTCTTCGGAGTCCCCAAATCTTAAAAAAATTTACAATCTCTACAAGGACACAAAATGTTGGCTTCCTTCATCTTCACTCTATACCTCTCAGCGAATTTTATGAACTCATCAACGCGACCCAAATATTCTTCACTATCACGTCGCAATTCATACATCCAACTTCGATCCATCTGCAAATTAAATTAAAAAAATGATTTCAATTAATAATGGTCAACATGTAAATTGGTACCAAATTCTAGGCTTACAAAGGGCCGGTTTACAATCCTAACCCACTCTTTGAATATTAGGTCCCATATGTGAACACATATTAGCGAGATTTAATTAGTATTTGAGAAAAATTCGGCAGCATTTCCCCTTAACTCCCCAAGTATGCGTAAAAACCACATACTCGTAGGAGCATTAAGGGAAAATACCGTCGAACTTTCCTCAATTACTAATTAAATCCCGCTAATATGTGTTCACATCCTAAATGAGACCCAATATTCAAAGAGCAGTCCCAAAACGGGGACTATCCAAAATTAATCCCTATTGGATTAATTTTGGACGGGCAAGGACCTAAAAGCATCACTAGGGGTCGGTTATTGGACAACAATACACTACTTACACATGATCGATCTAAATAAGTACAAATAAGTAACATAAAATTAGAGGAAGAAAAGGAAAATATATATATATATACACTAACCTTAGAAAGATAGAGAGGAGAAAATACAAACTTCAAAGATCTTATTAAAATACCAGCTGCTGGCCTTTGCAGAAATCGGATCAGCGCATTCAATACAGAGAGAGAGACAGTATTAATTACTTGATAAAAAAAAACGGCGCTGGAAGGAGAAGGCCTTTTATACCAAAACCCTACAAAGACTTTTCTACACGGATCTTACGTTAAGAAATCCGTGTACCGCTTCTATGAAAATTTATAAAAATCCGGGTTATGTAAGATAGGAGAATGCGTTCTACACGGATTTTCAAGAAACAACCGTATACATTTACTTTTTACACGGATCTTTCGTTAAGAAATCCGTGTAGCTCTCTAACAAATCATACACGGCTATTTGTACTTAAGAACCGTGTATAATGGTAGCTAATTTCGTTTAGGTTATCTTTTAATTTTGCAAATTCGGGCAGCAAATCCCATTGTTTAGGGATGCTAAAAATTATTATGGAAATTTATAGTTCATTGATGAATAGAATTAAAGTTTTCGTGTCCTATATATTTTTTTGGTTTTTTTTTTATTTATGGGCTAGTCTTTTTCTACACGGATTTAAAAAAAAAAAATTCCTTGTAGCTATTTCGTACACGGATATTCAACTAATATCCGTGACAATTACTATTTGGACACGGTTTTAAGTTTAATATCCGTGTATGTTATCCTATATATTTTTCAATTAACAATTTTTTTCTGGGCTAGCCTCCAGTTTTGCTAGCCAGTTTGCTACAAAATTCAATATTGAGTTTACCCCCAGTTTTTCAGATAATTTGACATCCAGTTTTCCAATTACAGCACAAAAATTATACTTAGCATTACAAAATTCATATTTAGCATTACAAATCCATGTTCAGCAATTACAAAATTCATAGATTCATCTCCTTATTTACAATTACAGCACAAAAAATTACTAAATTCTCTATATTTTATTTAATTACAAGAACATGCTTTATATTTGAAACACAAAATCGGTGGATGGCATACAAACCGGTCAATTAATAAGGGTAAACTTAAAATTCATGTACACTAAATTATACAAATCCATATTGAGTATTACAAAATTTAAATTGAAACATTATACAAATCCATATTGAGCATATATTACACAAATCCATACTGGGTAGACATATCCTTCTTCCTGAGCCTCGATCCCATAGTGATTTCATATATAAACTTAAGGTTTACATTTGGTGCCAGTAGCCAGGGTTTACAGAGGGTAATATGAAGATATACATGTTTTAATAAAGAAAGAGTTGAGTAAAAAGTTGGATGAAGGACCTTGGAAAAAAAGGGAAGAGGTGGATGAAGGACCTTCTGAGCCGGATGAAGAGTCGAATGAGGAGTCGGGCACAATCTTGTCAGTCTGACAAGATTGTGCCCGACTCCTCATTCGGCTCTTCATCCGGCTCTGAAGGTCCTTCATCCCACCTCTTCCCTTTTTTTCCAAGGTCCTTCATCCAACTTTTTACTCAACTCTTTCTTTATTAAAACATGTATATCTTCATATTACCCTCTGTAAACCCTGGCTACTGGCACCAAAAGCGAAGAGCCATCGTTGCTCACCTGAATGTGACATGGTTCTACAAAAAACAACAATTATTAGAAACAAGCACAATTATACATGCATTAGTAAAATAATCACTAAAATAACTATTATACATGCATCACTGTATTATACATGCATTAGTTGATTATACATGCATTACTCTATTATTAGAAACAAGCACAATTATACATGCATCACTCTATTGTACATGCATTACTAAACAAGCACAATTATCAAGCTAATCATCACTAAACTAACAATTATACATGCATTACTCTATTATACATGCATTAGTTGATTATACATGCATTACTCTATTATTAGAAAAAAGCACAATTATACATGCATCACTCTATTTAATATACTAATTATTTACATTATCTCAACAAATCAAGCATGCATGCATTAATTACTAATTGACCTAAATAAGCAATAACAAGTAACAGAAAATTAGAGTAAGAAAAGATAAATATATACACGACTAACCTTAGCAAGATAGAGAGGAGAAATACAAATTAACTTCCAAGATCTCAGATCCGGCCTCCTTGTGCGCAGAAATCAGACCAATTCGTATACAGAGAGAGAGATTATTAATTGATCAAAACGGCGCTGGAAGGAGAAGGCCTTTAATACCAAAACCCTACACTTTTTTCTACACGGATTTATACTTAACAAAACCGTGTACAATATGCAGTGTATAAAATTGGCAAAACCGTGTATCGATAATCAAAACCCTAGAATAACTTTCTCCACGGATTATTATGTAAACAGCCGTGTAGCTCTGTCAAAGATTTCTACACTGCTGTTTAAACAAACATCCGTGTGAATTTCGCATATTTCTACAATTACCGTTTGTACACGGTTTTTAGGTAAATATCCGTGTATGATTGCCCTATATATTTTTTTAGATATTTTTTTTTTCTGGGCTAGCCTCCAGTTTTGCTAGCCAGTTTTGCTACAAAATTCAGTATTGAGATTACCCTCCAGTTTTTCAGATAATTTTGTCATCCAGTTTTCCAATTACAGCACAAAAATTATACTTAGCATTACAAAATTCATAAATTCATATTTAGCATTACAAAATTCATAAATTCAACTCCTTATTTACTATTACAGCACAAAAATTACTAAATTCACTAATAAAACATTACAAGAACATTACTAAATTCACTAATAAAACATTACTAATATGCATAAATTCACATTTTATTTAACACCTTACAAGAGCATGCTTTATCTTGGTTAGGTTCCAAAGAAATGAGTCAGACTAACTTTCACCTAACAAAACATTTTCTGAAAATTAAATTATGTTTGTCCCTTGTTTTTGGCGATGCATAAATGGACATGTGGCAGTGTTCTTACGTTGTTGTTTAAATTCTTTCGCAAACCATATCTTATTCAAAGGGGGTTTGTGTAAGAAATTAAACAACAATGCACTGCCACATGCCATTTATACACCGCCAAAAACAAGTGATCAAAACATGATTTAATTTAAAGAACATGTTTTATTATTGAAAGTTAGTTTTACCCATTTCTTTGGAACCTAACCAAGAAAAAACATGTTCTTGTCAAGTGTCAAATAAAATATAGTGAAAATAAAAAGAAAATGAAATTCATCACATGCTGTCCATCGGAAAGTTCATCACAATCTGTAAATAAAAAAAAATGATGAGTAAGTAAGCAACAATAAGTAACAGAAAATTAGAGGAAGAAACGGAAAATACATGCCAGAGATGAAGGAGATATTCATGCCCGAAGTGAAGTCCAGATGTAGGTTATCAATTATATCACATCGCTCGTCTTGATAGATGAGCTCCAAAGATAGCGACTTATCTTGATAGATAAGCGATCTGACATAATTGATAAACCTAAATCAAAATTCCAATTATTAACCGTGAAATGATTATCAAAGTTGATCAAAAGCGATATGTAAAGTGACCAGTCTTTCTCTCTTCCTAAGGTTATACAGGAGAACCTACAATTTACCTATGAATTGAAAAAACTCTAACCTTTCCGTTTGTTGAATTACTTGATCAAAACGGCGCTGGAAGGAGAAGGCCTTTTATACGGCGCGGGAAGGAGAAGGCCTTTTATACCAAAACCCTACACTTTCTACACGGATTTATACTTAACAAAACCGTGTACAATGTGAAGTGTATAAAATTGGCAAAACCGTGTATCGATAATCAAAACCCTACAATAACCTTTCTCCACGGATTATTATGTGAACAGCCGTGTAGCTCTGTCAAAGGTTTCTACACTGTTATTTAAACAAAAATCCGTGTGCATTTTACATATTTCTACACGGTTCTCTTCATAAATATCCGTGTAGCTCTCACATGGCTATATACACTGTTAGTTAAACAATAATCCGTTTACAATTTCTGATAAACGTCCGTGTAGCTCTCTCAAGGCTTTCTTCACTGATTCTTTAATAAATATCCGTGTAATAGATCCCACAGATATTTCGGGCTTCCAAAAAATTACAATAGCACACGGTTTTTGTATAAAATTGTCAAATCCGTATACAATGTGCCGTGTACAATGACCATTTCTGTAGTAGTGTCTCTAAGCAAGCTGGAAGCTGATCTCATCAGAAATCGGGGATGGTTCACGATGAGAGGAGAAATGGGATTAAAAGAGCATCAGATTGGGTACCCTAAGCGAGATCCAGGCGAGATTGAAGCTGTTAGGTGAAGAGAGAGGAGTTGAGAGGAGAGAGAGCAAAGCGGAGGGAGCAGAGAGATCGGGAGGAGGGATCTGAATTTTTTGTTTTTGCAGAGGGAGAAGATCGGCAATTTATTTTAAACAAAATGGAGAGAGAAGATCAGATCGGGAAATTTCATTAAAAAGAAAGTTGTTGAAAGTCGTTGGATTTCGACAGTTAAAACGCATTAGAAAGTATTTTGGGTAAAAAGCGGGGACAATATATAGGTTGGGTACTAAAACCTTTTCTCTATTAATTATGTGTTCCGAATTTACTTCCTATAAAATTAGAATAATTATATGAATCCCCACCTATCCATCCCCGCATCCTCCCCGCGGTATCTTAATTAGATTTTAACTTCCATAACGAACTGAGGGGCCCCACTAACTAACTAGTTTAACAAAATTGATTCAAACACTGTGGACCTCGCGATATACGGTATATTTCTTTCCTAATTCAAAATTCAAAATTCCTTTTTTCCCTGCAATTTTCTTTTAGGCATTTTCAGGCGATTCTAGGTGATTTTCAGACGTTTTCAGGCGACGTCTCAGATTTACCGGTGATCTCTCATTTTTTCCGGCCATCAGCTATATCGTCTTCATTCGAGGTTAATGCTTCCTTTTATTCTGTTGCGTTTTATCTAATAACAATTTTGTTGATTATACCGGAAGTTTTATTAATATCCAAAATTAATAAATAATTTCAAAATCTACACGCCATGCAGAGGAATTTCGAAATCTATCCAAACTGGAGATTAAATTTTCGGTTCATACAAACTTTCTGCAAAAAAAGTTTCCGGTTCAAGACATTCCGAAACTGGAAAAAAAAATTCCAGTTTGTGGAACCAGAAATTAAATTCCCAGTCATGGTTTTGGAATTCCAAAACCGGAATTTAATCTCTTGGTTTTTAAGTTTTAAAAAAAAAACATAAAATGTTATTATTTATTTTTTTTTGTATTAAAATATTAGAAACATTTTATATATTTCTTTAAAAATAGATGAAATACTATATAATTTTATTTAGTAGAAAGACTGCAACAAATAACCTGGATTAACATTTTACAGGCTAAATTTTTCACGGCCGTAAAAAATTAAAATATTTCTTTATGTGTTATTGAAAAAAATAAAAAAATTTAAATCTAACTTATTGGTCTTGATTTAAAAGTCACTTCAAGATAAACACACAAAATATTGTAATTCTTTTATTTTCGAAAAAAACAAAAAAAAAAATTGAGAAAAAGGTTCTCTAATCAAATTTTGTCAGAGAGGCCACGTGACCTCAATTCGTTCTCCCCGTCCTACACTTCTTTTAATATTTTGTTCGCCTGAAAGTTGATAGATCTCCTCTCTCAAACCGGTCCTAGATCTACATACACAGTACAAAACCTAAGAGCTAATACTCCCAAAATCTCAAAAATGGTAGGTGTAGAGTTTTTGGTTGGCGGATGGTTTGCATCGCCGGTCATCAAAATTGTGCTTGAGAAAGCACAGAAGTATCTCGGGGCTAATTACAAGTGGCAGAAAGGCGGTGAAGAGATGGTTGAGGAATTGACTCGATCACTTTTACTCTGTCAAGCAACAGTCCAGGAGGTCGAAAAAATAACTATTATCAACAACTCAGCACTTGCAGACTTGCTGAGGAGCCTGAAAGATACTGTTTACGAAGCAGAAGATGTGTTGGACAACATCGAAACCAAATCAATCAAGGATGAAGTTGAAGGAAAGACAAAGAATCAGGTTATCAAACTTGCTTCCAGTTCTCTTTCTGCTGTCAGGAATATGGTTCTTTCTGACAAGAACCACAAAAGTTTAAAGAATGTTGTGGATAGGCTGAAGGAACTTCGTGCCGAAATCCCAATAACTCTTGAATTAGCAAAAATGAATATTAAAAATAAAGAATCACAGACCCGTGAAGATACTAATCCAAGAGAAACCATTTCCCAATCATCAGAGGAGGTTGGTTTGTATGGCAGGGAAGATGAATTGGATCTGATTTTAGAAATAATATTAGGTTCATCGTCAAAATCCATTTTCGAAAAAATGTTAAGTTCGCAGTCCAAATCTAGCAAAAGGGCTAAGAAAAACTATGTTTACCATGGTATTCACGTTATTCCTATTGTTGGAATGGGTGGGGTAGGCAAGACAGCACTCGCTCAAGCTGTCTATAATCATCCTGAGGTACAACAAACTTTTAGATCACGAGCATGGATCTCTGTCTCTAAGAACCATAATGGTGTGTTGCTGGTGCGTAAGATTATTGAATCTTTAAAATCAACATATTCATTTTTTCACTCACTAATTGGTCGAATTTCACCTATGAGAGATCCAGATGCAATCACATTAGAGGTCGCTCTTAAGATGCTCTCTTCAACCATTGGGGTACACAAATTTATATTCGTCTTCGATGATATTTCTGAATCTCAATGGGATGTTATTTATACAACCTTATCGCATGGTGCCCCTGGTAGTGTAGTTCTCATAACAACTCAAAATCAGGAATTTGCAAATAGGGTAGGAACCTTTGGTACCATAGCATTGAGTGCACTAGATCCGGGTAAATTTTGGGAATTATTTGAACTTTTTGCGTTTGGGAATAAAGTGATATCCGTGGAAAAAAGATCAATTTTAAAATCCATAGGAAAGGAAATAGCCGACAAGTTACATGGTTTACCCTTGGCAGCTAAAATAATTGGAAACGTATTAAATTCTGACCTTGATGAACATAGATGGAGGGATATTTCAAAAAGTGAATGGTGGGATATACCAGAACGCGAAAGCGAAATCCTTCCATCTGTTGGACTTGGTTATGAGCAACTAAAACCTAGTTTACGGCAATGTTTTGCCTACTGCTCTTTATTCCCTAGAAACTCATTGATAGAAAAAGATAGGTTAGTCCATATGTGGATAGCCCAAAATTTTATTCAATCCGATGTCCATGGTGTGAGGAGACTTGAAGATATTGGGAGGCAATGGTTTGATGAGTTGGTTAAGAAGTCCTTTTTTCAGCCTGCATGGGATAACAACAGCTATGTCATGCATGAATTAATGCATGATTTGGCGGTTATTGTCTCTTCAGGTGAATGTTTCTATCTTGGGGAGGGAGTAGCTGAAATTCCTTTGGGTGTTCGGCACTTGGCAGTAGATACCAACAATCTCAAGGTCATAAAGATAATTAAACAACATAAAAACTTGCGGTCATTCTTACACTTTGGGTGCTGTAAAGTTGAAGGGATATATTATAGTGTTATAAATCAGACGTTATCAAATTTAGATAGTCTTAGGGTTCTTGATTTATCTTTGTGCATGGAAAATTATCCCAATCTACCACCCGCCATTTGGAACTTGCAGCATCTTCGTTTCCTGGATCTATCTTCCACCGGAATCAAAGTTTTAACTTGTGATTCTTCTATTAACCTTTATCATCTTCAAGCTTTGTATATTCGTAAATGCAATTTCAAAAAATTACCAAAGGGAATAAACAAATTGATAAATCTGCGTCACTTGTATGCTGAAGAAGAAACCATCGCCCAAATTTCTGGTATAGGTCAACTAACCAACCTCCAAGAACGTGGTGTTTTCATTGTTCGGGAAAAAAGGGGACACATAATTACGGAATTGGAAAATTTGAGAGAGATCGGAGGGACTCTAACAATTGAGAATTCTGAGAATATAAAAAACAAAGATGAGGCCATGCAAGCGAAATTAGTCGACAAGAAACATCTTGATAGAATTCACATAATTGCAAACCATGCAAATCGAAATTCCAAAGAAGACAAGGAGGTACTCCAAGAACTGCAACCAAACAAGGGTATTAAAGACCTAAGAATTGAATGTTATGCTGGTTTAGATTTTCCAAATTGGATCATTCAAATAGGTGATCGTTTTCCAAATCTAAATACACTATGTCTAGTTTCATGTGTCAATGTAGAGGTTCTACCACCTCTTGGGGAACTTCCCTCTCTGAAACATCTTCAGATCGAGAAGTGTGATTCTGTCAAACTCATTGATTCTCATTTGTATGGAAAAAACCAAACAGTTTTTCCTCTCTTAGAAGAACTAGTTTTGGACCAATTGTCCAACTGTGAGGTATGGACTGATCCAGGAGCTAGAGAATTTTTTCCATGTCTCTCTAAATTAACTATTGAAAACAACAGAACCCTGAAGGAAGCACCACTTCACCTTTTCAGCTCAACCCTCAAAAAATTGAAAATTCATGGATGCAGCCGCCTGATTTCACTTGGAAATTCAATGCCCAATCTAACCTCTATTACCCACTTGGAATTTAAATCCATATATGCGAGCATCTCTTTAGACCCCCTTAACATGCTGTTCTTGGAGGATCTAAATCTCGGGGATTGCCCAGAATTGAAAATCAAAGGAGATCTGCAACCTCTTACTCACCTTAAACGTCTCAGACTTGTTAGCTGCTCAAAACTTTTTAGCAAGTATTCTACAAGGGACCAACAAAAAGGGAAGGGTTTACAAGTGCATCAGGGTGCAGGGTTGCGATCACTTACCCATATGGAAACAGATTACTACAGTTTTTTTAATCATGAGTACCCCCTAATTTTAGGGAGTCTTCCTTCCCTCCAGGTTTTGAAATTCTTAGAGATTACCCAGTTTAGAAATAATCATAATTTATGGTTTGAAGAGCTGACCGCATTGAAAGAGATCCACTTTACCAACTGTGAGTTTGAGCACCTTCCAGCCAGCTTGACCCAGCTCTCCACACTCAAGAAGATGGCACTGGCAAACTGTACTAGTCTTGAATCTCTTTCAGATAGCATGCCTCCCAACCTACAGGAGTTAAAAATAAACGATTGCTCCCAGAATTTGGTTCAACTGTGCAAAGCATATGAGGGCCAAGACCAGCAATTCATATCCAGCATTCCTGTAAAAATCCATATTGACGATTATACACATCGTAAGGATAAAGTTCCAACATATGCTGCCGAAATGACAAGTATGGAAATTCAGAAGCCACAAATTTCAGATGCGATTGGTTAGTTTTATAATAATATCTCTCTTCCATTTAATATCAGTGGCTTAGCCCCTATAGTCAATACCGTCTTCAATTTTTAACACTTATCTCTGTTTTTCTTGCAATTTTCATTCCCAGGGCTACAGGCATGTGCATCATGTGGTAAGACATTTGAGCAAACAGATTTGGTACTACGCGATTGGTTAGGGTGACTGCGACTTCCAGTTCACCTATATATGAAAAGCATCAGTTCAGTTTTTGGTCTTTTCTTTATTCTGTTCTTCTTTTTCATGAATTTGAAAATCATCAGTTCGTTTGTTCTTTGTAATATTAGCTAAGTCATATATTTCTTCCAATTGAATTATTCTAAATTTTCGATATTTTACTACTAGGTTCTCTACTAGATCAATCATGGACAAGGGATGATGTTTTTCCTCGTCAAGGAAATCCCCTCAACATATGCGCTACCTCCTTGATGCTAATTAGTAAGAAGATATTTTTATTTTGTTGCATCTGGATAATAACTAATTTATCATTAGAGATTCCATAGACCATTGCTTTTTTAACAAAGTTCTATGAAGCTGGTTATTTAGCTGAACTGGATCACCAACCAAATAATAAGCAATTTGATTTTTTTGGATGCACCAAAATAGCACTAATCTAACCTAACCATGAAAAACAAGATTAGAACTCTTTAGATTAATGCTATTTCAAATTATACAATCCAAACAACTTAAATAACAAAAATTACACTCTTAGTTCTCACACTATTTTTACATGCTACTCTGAACAGCAGTACACTTGCACTATTCCTTTGACGATCCAAATTCATGCAATTGTGAGCTGCTGTAACTTGTAAATTGTAAATCGAAAAGCTCCTCTCCATAGTTCACCTGTGTACGGTAGTGACTTTTCAGTATAATATCCCTTAAAGCTGCTCTGTAATATCCTAGTCAATATTATCGAAATATTGATCTCTTGCTTTTGTTGTAGTGATTTGGGCAAGTATCATTTCGAGCTTGTGAGACATGGTCAGACAAAAATTAATTGCAGGAAGTCTGCAATGATGGGTTTGTCTCGAATTAGTTTGACCGGAAAAATGCTGAGGTGTTGCAAAATAACTACTCATATCATGGTATGCAATTTATTTTTTTGGGTGTCATAAAATCTAATGGCATCTATAGTTCTATGATGTGTTGGGACAACAATACCCTTATGAACTATAAACAGTAATGTAAACTAATACAAATTTAGATGAATGCAAGGGACTCGGTGGCTCCAATGCCTCGCCTCACCTCCGAGAGATGCAGGTTCGAAATCAGTTAGTTGGTTTCAGCTGGGTACTAGAACAGGGAGGTCTGAGCCCCATCATTAAAAATAAAAAAAATAAAAAAAATAAAAAAGAAAAGGAAAAGATATCTTTATATGCCTAACTTATCTATTTCTGAGATATCTTCATAATATGTCTCCATTGTATTTTTTTTATAGCTAATCCTGAGACATGAAGAAATCGGTTAGCAAATGCTCTGCCAATCATACCAAATAGTAAGCATTTGAATTGAATTTCTTGTAGAGCAGTGATATCATGCTTCTTACATTGACCGAAATTTTGGTCTGAGCCCCTTCATTAAAAAAAAAAAAAAAAAAAAGGAAAAGATATCTTTGTATGCCTAACTTATCTATTTCTGAGATATCTTCATAATATGTCTCCATTGTATTTTTTTTATAGCTAATCCTGAGACATATGAAGAAATCGGTTAGCAAATGCTCTGCCAATCATACCAAATAGTAAGCATTTGAATTGAATTTCTTGTAGAGCAGTGATATCATGCTTCTTACATTGACCTAAATTTTGGTCTATGCAGAGAGAGTGATCAAAATTGCTTAACAATGTGTGCTACCACCCACCCTTGCCAATTTACCACCCCGCTCACCTCCCTCTGATCCGGCTAAGCCTGCTAATGAGTCGGATTCAGCTCAAACTCGGCTCAGCTCACTTAGGAAGTCATAAAAGCTCAGATTCTGACTCGGCTCGGATTTGAGATAAAAAGCCTGGCTCGGCCCTGCTCATTGAACCCCTCAGCTCGGCTCAAACTCGGCTCGATTCATTCAACCTCTCATGTACCTCCGCTCAGAAAGCCCATTTCTCCAAATTCATTTTAATTTTTGGTACGACAGACTCCTAGAGTTATGGGCAATGGGCATGTCCTTCAGTGTGCTACTTCTTTTTTGGTCATCCTACTTTAATTTAAAATTAATGAGAAATTATCTAATACTGGTTTATTTCATTTTTAATTAGGGAACATTGATATGGGAAAAGATCAGAAATCTCTGGAACCAACTATTGCTTCCTCCACCTTCTTATCCAGAATTTCAAGGCCGGTTTGAATTAGGCCTTGGTCAATCCATGGTTAGAACCTTTCCATTAGTTTTTTAAACCAATAGCTGCAATGCTCTATGCTTATTTATAAAGAAAGAGAAATTGAGTACCACCCGAAGCAAAGTGTTTCATGCCAGAACCTTACTTGCTGGTTTGACCCAGTGCTGGTGCCACTAAGATGTGTACTGTCTGGTAGTATGATGTACCGTCCTAGAATTTAAGGTCTTTTCCTCTGTTTTGATTATTTATTTTGTTTTTTTGGTAGTTTCTTTCGAACTCCAGGGGATTAACACTCTGGATACTAATAATGGTAATGGTGTAATCTCTTACCAGCCGAGTCGTGTACCAGTACAAGTTGTTACAGTGATCATTGCTACATCATGATCTGATACGACAGACTCAATATAATTTATTGATGGAAAGAGAAGAGACTCCATGGGCTACTCGACTCGGCTCGGGCTCAGCCCTGTTTGAGTAATGAAATATGAGCTGAGCCAAGTTCGGGCTTTATTTAGTGTAGAGCCTGGCTCGATATAATTTATTGGGTTGTCCAACTCATTGGCTCATTAGCAGGCCTAGATCCGGCGCTCTCCCTCGAGTGATGAAGAAGGCCTGCAAGCCTCACCATACTGTGTTCATTGAGGTTTGAATCCGGAAACTTTTTGAAAAAATAAGAAAGACTAATACAACAATTTGTGTTATTATGTAGAGGAGGGATCCAATACCTCGTGTCTTTTATATTTCATCATACTTATATTTTATATCTTCATTTTCAAAGTCCAATCCGTCGATCCGAACCGCTCAATATGATATCCATACTAAAATATGCTTGGGATGAAATTTTATAATTTTTGGAATCTTTTTACTATTTTTTTAAATAGGCAGAGAATCACTGTTTTTGAACGGTCCAAATACAGTGATTTTATACCTATCTTAAAAAACAGTAAAAAGTTTGCAAAAATTATAAAATTTCATCCACAAGCATATTTTAGTATGAATATCATGTTGAATGGTTCGGATCGACAGTTTGGACTTTAAAAAAAGAGATATACAATATGAGTTATAATGAGGTATGAAAGACATGAGGTATTGGAACCCTCCATTAACACAACTCCAAAGTAAAAAATCCTACATGCTACTTGTTTACTCTAATGATAACTGTAAGGAAATAAGATAGACATTTAATGTTGCGCTCTTAAAAAAAAATCTCTTAATATCAGCCCCCCAACCTCCACCCCTACAACTCACGTTGACTTGTTGTATTTCTTTCCATGACTTTTCCGTTGTATATATATAGTAGCATACAAGTACCATATGCAATACCAGTAATCGTATTGTACAGCACAGCTATAGATTTATTTTATATATTGTTAACCAGTGTGATGATATGCACCCATCCACAGGGTAATTATTCGGTATTCAGAATGGTCACGTGTTGGTGAAAGCATGTGTGACATCTCCAACCTGACCTTGTTAAAATGAAGCAACAGAAGGAGGAAATCTAGTCAGTAAACCAATGCTTTGGAGCAATGCTCAATTCACAAGTGATTCCATGAATACACTGAAGATGGCTAATGATTGTTTTGGAGCAGAAAAGAAAATTGAGCACTACATCATCAAGATATTAAAGACAGGAAGGTTATGGACTAACCATGCTTCTTTCAATTAAGTTTTCTGATTTTTCCTTGAAATTATAATTGTCGTCAAGTCTTACGTGATATTCTTGATATACATCATAGGTCTAATATTAGCACCATCTTGTCTCCAGGGAAGGAGCCATTGATGAACCTAAGGAAAGTAGAGATGCAAGCAACACCACAGACAATTCCATACAGTGAAGCAAGCACCCATGTTAACTACAACAATGAATGTGAATTCCACTACTGCTTTTGTTAAATTGTTATAACATATAATTAGTACCTTTTATTATTTAGTTCATATCCTGTGCAATTTTGTGTAGTACAATGTGGCACGTTATCAATTAGGATCCAATATATTGTTGTATTAGTTATTGATTTTTTGATTTTTTTTTTAAACCTTGGCAGCGGCTGCCAAGTATAGTTATTGATTTTATTACAGAAAGCAATCTTATTATCTTTTTGAATAAAATTTAGTGCAACATTATATAGTATTGTCGTATGCATTAATTTGCAGTGATGGCTATTGGTTTTTATATCTGCTTTTAATTTTGGAGAATATTATCTGAAAATCAGTTGACATTGACTATTGGTTCTCATACTCAGGAACTGAAATGTGAATTGTCATTAAAGCAAGGTATGTAAACATTGGCTAAGTTCCATCTCTTAATCAGACGATTATGACCAGCATTTTTGATGCAAATTATGATTCCAATCCCAGTTTTAAGACCATGTTAGAAATTCTTCGAGTGGAAGAGAGAAATATGACCGTTTAATTAAGGTGAGTAATCACTAAAGCAAAGTATGGAAACACATTTCAATAACAAGGGACCGATCTATATAGATAAAATAAGGTAACACCTTTCCGCATGACTGTTGAGAATTGTATCTTTGTTAGGGTTATATTTGGAAATAGAGAATATAGAGAAGTCTAGGGACTTATGTGCAAGAATGTAAAGGCTCTATATAAGCCCAACTCATTAATCAATAAACTAAGGTTTAGCTCAATTAAATCTTTTATGACATTTGTAAAACTGTACATGATAAAAGAGAAAATAAAAGGTATTAACTGCCAGAGCCTATTACCTACACTAGTTACTGCCTGTCATGACATGAATAGTTCCAGTGCTGGCACGAAAAGCATCTTCGTCCAAAATAAGAGGTGGAATGCTCCACTTCCATAAGCATTCATGCTATTATTGAGTCCACCTAAATTTTAAAATAATAAAATAATAAGTCAACAGATGGAAAGATTTTCTGTGAAACTAGTCAAGGGAAACTTTTCAATGTGGAAAATATGAAACCATTATCACAAACTTCCAAAAGAAGAAATATCATGCAAAACAACCCCTAGAATACAAAAATTATACACAAACAAAAGAAATGAGGTTAATTTGGATGTGATTGTAGAAAAAATTATATGATTTACAGAGGGTAAGGTACATATTTTAGAGGGTCATATGATAAATACATCCTTATAAGGGTTTTTATGTAAATTGACGTATGCTTTCAGTAATTCTGAATGACATATAGCTATTTAACTTGTATACTTCTCTTTATGCATGTTACTTATGCACTATATGTGTTTCTTCAAAATATTCCTTCCTAGAAAATTAACTTTATCTGGCATCTTAAAGATTAATTCGATCGGTAATTAATGCTGCTTTAAAAATCAGAACAAAGTCAAAAATTCCACTGATTAGTCTTTCCTTCTGCAAATTTTACATTCTTTTGTTGCCTCTTCACATCTTTCGCAGTAATTCAACAATAAAGTAGGATCTAGTTTTCTTGATAAGAATTGATTTTGGAAAAAGGATTAATTTGATTAATTCACCCCTAGGAGTTATATGGAGTACACATCTTACACATAGGTCCCTAACCTATTACATAATTGCCCTTTGACTAATCTATTACATAACTCTCAACAATAAGGCGTCATAACTCTTTTCAGCATCAGTAATGCACTTTACTTATATAGGAGATCAAACCAAAAGTCAATAAACCAATGCCATTGCCCAGTGGTTAAATTAAAACGAAGATTTCTTAGATCAGTCAACAAAACCAATATCAACCTGAAGTAAATCGAAATCAGTCTCCAATATGACTTCACAATAATGAAGTCTAACCCCACCAAAAAAAAAGATAATTTCATGACCAATCACACCAGTAATATTTTGATGTGGAACCGATTTGGCTAACTCAAACAAAAGCCCTGACCTGCTTTGATTCAGCTCATGCTTGCTGGGCACATTGATATAGAAATGTCAGATAACGACCTTCCATGAATCCACAGCCTGTCTTGACCAGAAAACCTATTGGGACCGCATCCGACCAGATCAGACCTGCCTGCTCCCACCTCTACGACCTGTACTCAAACCTAAAACACCGGTTCAAACAATTTCCTACCAGATTGAAATGGCATCAAAATTCAATGCACCTTAACTCTTCAATGACTTCAGGAGTAACCAGTTTCATAAGAACAAAGAAAGAATAAAAAGATATTCCAAAAAATTGAGGCTAAGTCTGAGGTTCATTTTGTGCTGAATTGGAGAATTGTGGGTAAAAGAAGGGCTGTTGATGCTTGTTCATATGGTCCCGCTTAATCAAGAATTCAATTTCAGAATAATAGGTTACAATTAACCCAGCAGAAATTTTTAGAATTGAGGGAAACTGAATCATAATTACAGAATCAACAGTTGAAATTGGATTTGGAATTTTGGACACCTTTGAAAATTGGATTTCATCAAGTTTTATATTATATTCTACAATATTAATAAAATTTGCCTTATTCAGAAAGTCTAGTGCCAGTTAGTACTACTTCTCTATGCTTAGCATGCCACAAGGCTGCACCTACATACGACGAAAGAAAGTACAAACTTCATTAGCATTTCCTCGAACACCTTAAGTGCATCGATTTTACTTTGCCATTTTGAGCAGCATTCATACATAAACTTCCTATAGTACAAGGAAAAACAAGTTCAGTAAATTTGATGGTAATTGAGGCAAAGGAAGCAAAATGTCATTTCTAAGGAAAAAAAAAAATTGGGGCTAAAACGGTGAGAGAAATACGAAGAAGAGAAGGAGATCAGAGAGAATGCTATCGGAGTGGAGACGGAGGGCAGAGGAGAGGCCATAAGAGTAGATGAAAGAAAGCATAATCTGCACTTTCTCCAGCCTCAGTGCTTCCATCTGGAAAACTGAACCACCGGGGGTAGAGAAGAATTCCGAGCCCCAAAGTGACTCAATTTTTGAGTTTTGATCCGGACCGTCCGATCTCCTCTAACCGAATTTTTTATTAAAGGAGCCCTTGCGTTCCACTACGAGTTGGATTGGTCAGAATTTCTGATCGGACGGTTCATATCAAAACTAAAAATTGAGTTACTTTAGAGGATACGGAGTCGGGAGAGAAGGAATTCACGAGAACGGGTCAGGAGAAAAACTAAGAAAAAGAGAGAGGGAAACCACTGGCAAGATATTAAAAGAAGAAACACTAAAATTTTGGACTGAGAAATCGGAAGCCCAAATTGTTTCATTTTAATAGTCGAGAATTTATATTCGAATTTTGTTCTAGGGCCCAAACTATGAAGTTCAAATGTACAATAGACGAGAATGTATAGATATAGCCCAAACTGAATGTTATATCAAACTGATTAAACTAGAGTATCAGCGAGTAGTGAAGTAAATTTGTGTCTATGTTGTGCACCGGTGACTACATGTCTTGATTTTAGTCATGTGTCGTTTTGTACCGTGATCAACTCTATTTTTTCACGCACCATGAAGTGTTTTGTCGTAATCAAAATAGAAAGGGACGGTCACAACATTTTAGTCAAGTTGTAACCATGACACGTGTTATGGCCAAACATGCCGTGATTGATTATGTTTGATTACATTCAACTATTTTTTCTAATTTCAATTCTTTATTGAAAAAAATCAGAAAAGAAAAAAATGAAAATGTGAGAAAAAATTTGTAAAATTTGTAAAATAAATACATGATGTTGGAAACAAAAAATGCAGTGTTGTCAGTCGCTTGTCTTATACCGGCTCGTCATATAATCAGACTAATTTGTGTGTTGTGTTGTGTCATATCATATCGAACTGGTCACTGCGTGATTTTTTCTCTCTCCTTCTCAGCAAGCGTCAATAAAATCCTGCTCTCTATTTTAGAATGCAATCTCTTATATATATATATATATATATATATATATATATATATATATATATATATATAGAGCTGGGCTATGGTGAGTTGTGAAGTAAGAGGTCATTTTTACTTCACGCTCATATTTTCATTTTGAAAATTCAAACAACCGATCGAACCGCTCAACATGTTCTAAATATTGAAATGTGCTTGGAGACTAAATTTTACATTTTTTGGAATTTTTTTACTATTTATTAAGCCACTTTGAAAATCGCTGATCCAGTGGTCCAGAAAATTTTACTGTTTTTTACTGTTCACAGTGGATCAGCGATTTCAAAGTGGCTTAATAAATAGTAAAAAAATTCCAAAAAATGTAAAATTTAGTCTCCAAGCACATTTCAATATTTAGAAAAAGTTGAACGGTTCGGATCGGTTGTTTGAATTTTCAAAATAAAAATATGACGTGAAGTAAAACGACGTTTTACTTCGCAACTCACCATAGCCTATCTCTCTATCTCTATATATATATATTAAATATTCTCTTCAATTAGGAAATAAAAGATTGTTACTAATGGCAGAGACATTAATTTTGTTATGACATGTTGGCGACGAAATTGTTCTATGGCTGTTCAATTTCCTTTAGTTTATGCTCATTCTGAAAATGATAGTCTCAGTTGCTACTGTATATATAAATGATGGTAATATTGAACTCTTTTATACTATATAGGAGAGATAGTAATGCTAATAAGGAATGAGAAAAATCATCAATTTTTTTTCTATCTTACCAAATTTGCAATTTATTGAGGATGTAGGATTATTTTAAGCAAATAATTATATTCCATATCTGCATTAGACATGTATAATACAAATTAATTTTCTTAACCAGGTAAAATATTACAACTGAAATATTTAGGTATAAAAAAGTTATTTAGATTAACTAAATATTTAATATTCAATCCAATCCTAACTCTGTTAATTTGAATCCTATAGAACATATATTATTTTATCGGTTTTGCTATTAATTAAATAGATTCTTTTCTCTTCTTTATCTATTTTCATTTAATGCTACATCAAGAAGTATTGAAATTTGATAACTGAATTATAATTGTATTAGATCGAATCCTATAACAGTAACTAAGGTATAATATATCAAACTCCCATCCCATATTATTACAATATTAAACAAATCGTTGACCTAAAACACTAGGCAAGTGTTAATTATTACTTTATTAGTATACTAACATAACTAATTGTGGTAACTTAAAATTAATGTTGATGTAGATTTGATGTTGCCCCACCTCCCATGCAATATTTTATAACTTTCTTTTCTCCCATCCAAATTCCGCCGATCCGAATCCGTGTGGCAGTTTGAAGTCCATGACTTGATAACCACACGAATTGATACATAAGAAACACAAGAGAAAATCGTAGCAGTTCCAACTAGAAGACAGAATGATGTGGCGGAGGAGACACGTGTGAACATCAGAAGCGAAGGAGCCGAGGAGCATCTGAGCGGGGATTTTGGGCTGCGCAAAACAGAAAAAAAAAAATCTCTATTCTTTATGGGCTGCCGAAAAAAAATTGGTGGGCTGCGCATGGAAAAGAAAATTTTTGGGCTGTGCTTGGGATTTTGGAGTCAACAGGTTGGCAAAGTCTCGTCCTGAATATGGAAAGAGCCCAATAGCATATAACGAAAAATCTGTTTCAAAATTCAGTAAAGGAAGTCCTAATTATTGCACCCTAGATTTTCCTTTACCCTAAAAAAATATCTTACGGACATTTGTATGAACCAAAGAGAGATAAATTAGGTGCTATCATTGAAGATCACTATCAGATGCCCACTTAACGGCTAAGCCTTTGTGTAAATTAATGCTATCCACAACAAGCAACTTTTATTTCTTGGAATTTTCTCCTCAAAATATCAACAAGCCTTCCACAAATTTCAACTGCGTCTCCATCCATAGCGCAGGCGCGCCTTTGCAAGTTGAAACACTAATACAAATATGAGGCAATACCTTGTGTCTTTCGTATCTTATATTTTATATATTTATTTTTAAAATTCAAATTCTCGATCGGAATTGCTCATTTGCTCAACATGATATTCATACTAAATATGCTTGGGATGAAATTTTACAATTTTTGAAACTCTTTTACTATTGTTTAAGATAGATAGAAAGTCATTGTTTTTGAACGGTTCAGAAACAATAATTTTTTATCTATCTTAAAAAATAGTACAAATTTTTCAAAAATTATAAAATTTCATCCTCAGACATATTTTAGTATGATATCATGTTGAGCGGTTCGGATCGACAGTTTGAACTTTAGAAACATAGATATAAAATATGAGGTGAAACCTATACTCTTAAAGTACGAATCTTAAAGTACATCTAACAGTAAAAAAATACATAACACAGTATGAACTTTTTCTATTTTAAATTCAGATGTAAAATTATTTTCTCTTTTTCTCTTTATTTTCCTTTGCCTAGAAGGAAAGTGTGAAAACCGGCAATTGACACAAAATTTTCTCTTCTTGATAAATTAATCTTTAATTACTATATATGAACAAAAAAAAAAACTACTAGAAGTTCAATTTGAAATTTACCACTTCTAATGACTCACATAATTGTAGTATCTTCTTTCAACTTCTATCAAATTCAAGTTTAATTCTTAACACTTTCATCATAAAAAACAACCATTTCCTGATAAAAAAAATTAAAAAAGCAGAAAAATTATAGACCGTCATTTTAGAAATACATCATCTGAGGAGACTACAACTCGATCCCCTTAATATATCATCAACTTGATAAATTTGATACTAAAATTATTATAATAAATTCCATTGTCTATGGAAACCTAACCCATTATATATAGCTCCGAGGCTTCTATAACTTAACCTAAGATAACTCAATCCACCATATACAGTACAAAACCTAAGAGCTTGTACTCCCAAAATCTCAAAAATGGTAGGTGTAGAGTTTTTGGTTGGCGGATGGTTTGCATCGCCGGTCATCAAAAGTGTGCTTGAGAAAGCACTGAAGTATCTCGGGGCTAATTACAAGTGGCAGAAAGGCGGTCAAGAGATGGTTGAGGAATTGACTCGATCACTTTTACTCTGTCAAGCAACAGTCCAGGAGGTCGAAAAAATAACTATTATCAACAACTCAGCACTTGCAGACTTGCTGAGGAGCGTGAAAGATACTGTTTACGTTCACCGTCAAAATCCATTGTTTACATTGGTTCAACTTAGCAAAAATGAATATAAAAAATAAGGAATCACAGACCCATGAAGATACTAATCCAAGAGAAACCATTTCCCAATCATCAGAGGAGGTTGGTTTGTATGGCAGGGAAGATGAATTGAATCTGATTTTAGAAATAATATTAGGTTCACCGTCAAAATCCATTTTAGAAAAAATGTTAGGTTCGCAGTCCAAATCTAGCAAAAAGGGTGAGAAAAACTATGTTTACCATGGTATTCACGTTATTCCTATTGTTGGAATGGGTGGGGTAGGCAAGACGGCACTCGCTCAAGCTGTCTATAATCATCCTGAGGTACAACAAACTTTTGAATCACGAGCATGGATCTCTGTCTCTAAGAACCATAATGGTGTGTTGCTGGTGCGTAAGATTATTGAATCTTTAAAATCAACATATTCATTTTTTCACTCACTAATTGGTCGAATTTCACCTATGAGAGATCCAGATGCAATCACATTAGAGGTCGCTTATACGATGCTCTCTTCAACCATTGGGGTACACAAATTTATATTCGTCTTCGATGATATTTCTGAATCTCAATGGGATGTTATTTATACAACCTTATCGCGTGGTGCCCCTGGTAGTGTAGTTCTCATAACAACTCAAAATCAGGAATTTGCAGATAGGGTAGGAACCTTTTGTACCATAGCATTGAGTGCACTAGATCCGGGTAAATTTTGGGAATTATTTGAACTTTTTGCGTTTGGGAATAAAGTGATGTCCGTGGAAAAAAGATCAACTTTAAAATCCATAGGAAAGAAAATAGCCGACAAGTTAGGTGGTTTACCCTTGGCCGCTAAAATAATTGGAAACATATTAAGATCTAAAGTGGATGAAGTTACATGGAGGGATATCTCGAAAAGTGAATGGTGGGATATACCAAAGGCTAAAAGCCAAATCCTTCCATCTGTTGGAATTGGTTATGAACAACTAGATCCTTGTTTACGGCAATGTTTTGCCTACTGCTCTTTATTCCCAAAAAACTCATTGATAGAAAAAGATAGGTTAGTCCATATGTGGATAGCCCAAAATTTTATAATTCAATCTGATGTCAGAGGTGTGAAGACACTGGAAGATATTGGGAGGCAATGCTTTGATGAGTTGGTTAAGAAGTCCTTTTTTCAGCATGCAGGGAATAACAACAGTTATGTCATGCATGATTTAATACATGATTTGGCGGTTATTGTCTCTTCCGATGAATGTTTCTACCTTCGGGAGGGAGTAGATAGAATTCCGTCGAGTGTACGACACTTGGCAGTAGATACTAACAATCTCGAGGTCACAAGGGAAATTCAAAATCATAAAAATTTGCGCTCATTTTTATATTTTGGGTGCTTTATAGTTGAAGGGATGTATAGTGCCATAAATGACACACTATCTAATTTAGGTAGTATTAGGGTTCTCGATTTATCTTATATGTGGATGGAATATAATTCTATGGAATATAATTCTGAACCACCACCAGCCATTTGGAACTTGCAGCATCTTCGTTTCCTGGATCTATCTTCCACAAAAATCAATGTTTTAACTCACTCTTCTATTAACCTTTATCATCTTCAAGCTTTGTATATTCGCAAATGCTATTTCAAAGAATTACCAAGGGGCATAAACAAATTGATAAACCTGCGTCACTTGTGTGCTGAGGAAGAAACCATTGCCCAAATTTCTGGTATAGGTCAACTAACCAACCTCCAAGAACTTAGTGTTTTTGTTGTTGACCAAAAAGAGGGACACAGAATAACCGAATTGAGAGATTTGAGAGAGATCAGAGGGACTCTGAGAATTAAGAATTTTGAGAATATCAAAAACAAAGATGAGGCCATGCAAGCGAAGCTAGTCAACAAAAAACATCTTGATAGAATTCACATAATTGCAAACCATACAGTGCGAAATTCCAATGACGACATGGAGGTACTCCAAGAACTGCAACCAAATAAGGATATTAAAGACCTAAGAATTCATAGTTATGATGGTTTAGATTTTCCAAATTGGATCATTCAAATAGGTGATCATTTTCTAAATCTAAATACACTATATCTAGTTTCATGTGTCAATGTAGAGGTTCTACCACCTCTTGGGGAACTTCCCTCTCTGAAACATCTTCAGATCGAGAAGTGTGATTCTGTCAAACTCATTGATACTCATTTGTATGGAAAAAACCAAACAGTTTTTCCTCTATTAGAAGAACTAGTTTTGGACCAATTGTCCAACTGTGAGGTAGTATGGACTGATCCAGGAGCTAGAGAATTTTTTCCACGTCTCTCTAAATTAACTATAGCATTTATCAAAACCCTGAAGGAAGCACCACTTCACCTTTTCAGCTCAACCCTCAAAAAGTTGAAAATTTCGCAATGCAGAAGCCTGATTGCACTTGGAAATTCAATGCCCAATCTATCCTCTATTACCCACTTGGAATTGTGGTATTGTTCAGAGAGCATCTCTTTAGACCCCCTTAACATGCCGTTGTTGGAGGATCTAACTCTCTGGGATTGCCCAGAATTGAAAATCAAAGGAGGTCTGCAATCTCTTACTCACCTTAAACGTTTCACACTTGGTAGGTGCTCAAAACTTTTTAGCACATATTCTACAACAGACCAACAAGTGCATCAGAATGCAGGGTTGCGATCACTTACCCATATAGATATAGACTACGGTCTTTTGAATCATGAGTACCACCTAATTTTAGGGAGTCTTCCTTCCCTCCAGATTTTGAAATTCTCAGGGATTACCCAGTTTACAAATAATCATAATTTATGGTTTGAAGAGCTGACCGCATTGCAAGAGATACAGTTTTCCAACTGTGAGTTTGAGCACCTTCCTGCCAGCTTGACCCAGCTCTCCACACTCAAGAAGATGGAACTGGAAAGGTGTACTAAGCTTGAATCTCTTTCAGATAGCATGCCTCCCAACCTACAGGAGTTAATAATAAATGATTGCTCCTGGAATTTGGTTCAACTGTGCAAAGCATATGAGGCCCAAGACCGGCAATTCATATCCAGCATTCTTGTAATCCATATTGATGATTATACAAATCGTAAGGATGCAGTTCCAACTGATGCTGCCAAAATGGAAAGTATGGAAATTCAGAAGCCACAAATTTCAGATGCGATTGGTTAGTTTCATAATAATATCTCTCTTCCATTTCATATCAGTGGCTTAGCCCCCATAGTTAATACCGTCTTCAATTTTTAACACTTATCTCTGTTTTTCTTGCAATTTTCATTCCCAGGGCTACAGGCATGTGCATCATGCGGTAAGCCATTTGAGCAAACAGATTTGGTACTACGACGCTTCCAGTTCACCTATATATAAAAAGCATCAGTTCAGTTTTTGGTCTTTTTTTTTTTTTGTTGTTCTTTTTCATGAATTTGAAAATCATCAGTTCGTTTGTTCTTTGTAATATTAGCTAAGTCAAATATTTCTTCCAATTGAATTATTCTAAATTTTCGATATTTTACTACTAGGTTCTGTACTAGATCAATCATGGACAAGGCGGTGATATTTTTCCTCGTCAAGGAAATCCCCTCAACACATGCGCTACCTCCTTGATGCTAATTAGTAAGAAGATATTTTTATTTTGTTGCATCTGGATAATAGCTAATTTATCACTAGAGATTCCAGAGACCATTGCTTTTTTAACAAACAAATAATAAGCAATTTGATTTGTTTGGATGCACCCAAATAGCACTAACCTAACCTAACCATGAAAAACAAGATTAGAACTCTTTAGATTAATGCTATTTCAAATTATACAATCCAAACAACTTAAATAACAAAAATTACACTCTTAGTTCTCACAATATTTTTACATGCAATTCTGAACAGCAGTACACTTGCACTATTCCTTTGACGATCCAATTCATGCAATTGTGAGCTGTTGTAACTTGTAAATTGTAAATCGAAAAGCTCCTCACCATAGTTCACCTGTGTACGGTAGTGACTTTTCAGTATAAAATCCCTTAATGCTGCTCTGTAATATCCTAGTCAATATTATCGAAATATTGATCTCTTGCTTTTGTTGTAGTGATTTGGGCAAGTATAATTTTGAGCTTGTGAGACATGGTCTAACAGATTAGTTTGACCGGAACAAATGCTGAGGTGTTGCAAAATAACTACTTACATCATGGTATGCAATTGATTTTTTTGGGTGCCATAAAATCTAATGGCATCTATAGTTCTATGATGTGTTGGGACGACAATACCCTTATGAACTATAAACAGTAATGTAAACTAATACAAATTTAGATGAATGCAAGGGACTTGGTGGCTCCAATGCCTCGCCTCACCTCCGAGAGATGCAGGTTCGAAATCAGTTAGTTGGTTTCAGCTGGGTACTAGAACAGGGAGGTCTGAGCCCCTTTATTAAAAAAAAAGGGAAAAGATATCTTTGGATGCCTAACTTATCTATTTCTGAGATATTTTCATAATATGTCTCCATTGTATTTTTTTTATAGCTAATCCCGAGACATATGAAGAAATCGGTTAGCAAATGCTCTGCCAATCATACCAAATAGTAAGCATTTGAATTGCATTTCTTGTAGAGCAGTGATATCATTCTTCTAACATTGACCTAAATTTTGGTCTATGCAGAGAGAGTGATCAAAATTGCTTAACAATGTGTGCTACCACCCACCCTTGCCAATTTGATCAAAATTGCTTAAAAATTGCTTAACAATGTGTTGGGACGACAATACCCTTCAGTGTTGTATTCTTTTTGGTCATCCTACTTTAATTTAAAATTAATTAGAAATTATCTAATACAGATTTATTCATTTTTTAAATTAGGGAACTTTGATATGGGAAAAGATAAGAAATCTCTGGAACCAACTATTGCTGTTCCTCCACCTTCTTATCCAGAATTTCAAGGCCGGTTTGAATTAGGCCTTGGTCAATCCATGGTTAGAAGCTTTCCATTAGTTTTTTAAACCAATAGCTGCAATGCTCTATGCTTATTTATAAAGAAAGAGAAATTGAGTACCACCCGAAGCAAAGTGTTTCATGCCAGAACCTTACTTGCTGGTTTGACCCAATGCTGGTGCCACTAAGATGTGTACTGTCTGGTAGTATGATGTACCGTCCTAGAATTTAAGGTCTTTTCCTCTGTTTTGATTATTTATTTTGTTTTTTTTGGAAGTTTCTTTCGAACTCCAGGGGATTAACACTCTGGATACCAATAATGGTAATGGTGTAATCTCTTACAGTACATGTTGTTACAGTGATCATTGCTACATCATGATCTGATACGACAGACTCAATATAATTTATTGATGAAAAGAGAAGAGACTCCATGACCTAATCGACTCGGCTCGGGCTCGGCCCTGTTTGAGTGATAAAATATGAGCCGAGCCGAGTTCGGGCTTTATTTAGTTTAGAGCCTGGCTCCATATAATTTATTGAGTTGTCCATTAGCAGGCCTAGATCCGGCGCTTTCCCTCGAGTGATGAAGAAGGCCTGCAAGCCCCACCATACTGTGTTCATTGAGGTTTGAATCTGGAAACTTTTTGAAAAACTAAGATAGACTAATACAACAATTTGTGTTATTATGTATTAACACAACTCCAAAGTAAAAAATCCAATATGCTACTTGTTTACTCTAATGATAACTGTAAGGAAATAAGATAGACATTAATTGAAGCAAGATAGTTGTTAGAGGAAATAACTAAAGAAGGGTCAAATTGTCCAAAGAATAATTAGATACATGTTGTGCTCTTAAAAACAAATCTATTAATATCAGCCCCCCAACCTCCACCCCTACAACTCACGTTGACTTGTATTTCTTTCCATGACTTTTTTCCGTTGTATATATATAATAGCATACAAGTACCATATGCAATACTACCAGTAATTGTATTGTACAGCACAGCTATAGATTTATTTTATATATTGTTAACCAGTGTGATGATATGCACCCATCCACAGGGTAATTCGGTATTCAGAATGGTCACGTGTTGGTGAAAGCATGTGTGACATCTCCAACCTGACCTTGTTAAAATGAACCAACAGAAGGAGGAGCAATGCTAATTCACAAGTGATTCCATGAATACACTGAAGATAGCTAATGATTGTTTTGGAGCAGAAAAGAAAATTGAGCACTACATCCAGATATTAAAGACAGGAAGGTTATGGACTAACCATGCTTCTTTCAATTAAGTTTTTTTATTTTTCCTTGAAATTATAATTGTCGTCAAGTCTCACGTGATATTCTTGATATACATCATAGGTCTAATATTAGCACCTTCTTGTCTCCAGGGAAGGAGCCATTGATGAACCTAAGGAAAGTAGAGATGCAAGCAACACCACAGACAATTCCATACAGTGAAGCAAGCTCCCATGTTAACTTTTTTTTTTGAGGAGAAGCTCCCATGTTAACTACAACAAAGAATGTGAATTCCACTACTGCTTTTGTTAAATTGTTATAACATATAATTAGTACCTTTTATTATTTAGTTCATATCCTGTGCAATTTTGTGTAGTACAATGTGGCACGTTATCAATTAGGATCCAATAGAAAGTTGTATTAGTTATTGACTTTTTTATTGTTTTTTAAACCTTGGCAGCGGCTGCCAAGTATAGTTATTGATTTTATTACAGAAAGCAATCTTATTATCTTTTTGAATAAAATTTAGTGCAACATTATATAGTATTGTCATATGCATTAATTTGCAGTGATGGCTATTGGTTTTTATATCTGCTTTTAATTTTGGAGAATATTATCTGAAAATCAGTTGACATTGACTATTGGTTCTCATACTCAGGATCTGAATGTGAATTGTCATTAAAGCAAGGTATGTAAACATTGGCTAAGTTCCATCTCTTAATCAGACGATTATGACCAGCATATTTAATGCAAATTATGATTCCAATCCCAGTTTTAAGACCATGTTAGAAATTCTTCAAGTGGAAGAGAGCAATATGACCGTTTAATTAAGGTGAGTAGTCACTAAAGCAAAGTATGGAAACACCTTTCAATAACAAGGGACCGATCTATATAGATAAAATATGGTAACACCTTTCTGCATGACATTTGTAAAACTGTACATGAGAAAAGAGAAAATAAAAGGTATTAACAGCCAGAGCCTATTACCTACACTAGTTACTGCCTGTCAGGACATGAATATTTCCAGTGCTGGCACGAAAAGCATATTCGTCCAAAATAAGAGATGGAATGCTCCACTTTCCATAAGCATTCATGCTATTATTGAGTCCACCTAAATTTTAAAATAATAAAATAATAAGTCAACAGATGGAAAGATTTTCTGTGAAACTAGTCAAGGGAAACTTTTCAATGTGGAAAAATATGAAACCATCATCACAAACTTCCAAAAGAAGAAATATCATGCAAAACAACCCCTAGAATACAAAAATTATACACATACAAAAGAAATGAGGTTAATTTGGATGCGATTGTATAAAAAAAAAATATGATATACAGAGGGTAAGGTACATATTTTAGAGGGTCACATGATAAATACATCCTTGTAAGGGTTTTTATGTAAATTGACGTATGCTTTCAGTAATTCTGAATGACATATAGCTCTTTAACTTGTATACTTCTCTTTATGCATGTTACTTATGCACTATATGTGTTTCTTCAAAATATTCCTTCCTAGAAAATTAACTTTATCTGGCATCTTAAAGATTAATTCGATTGGTAATTAATGCTGCTTTAAAAATCAGAACAAAGTAAAAAATTCCACTGATTAGTCTTTCCTTCTGCAAATTTTACATTCTTTTGTTGCCTCTTCACATCTTTGGCAGTAATTCAACAATAAAGTAGGATCTAGTTTTCTTGATAAGAATTGATTTTGGAAAAAGGATTAATTTGATTAATATACCCCTAGGAGTTATATGGAGTACACATCTTACACATAGGTACCTAACCTATTACATAATTGCCCTTTGACTAATCTATTACATAACTCTCAACAATAAAGGAGTCATAACTCTTTTCAGCATCAGTAATGCACTTTATCTTATATATGAGATCAAATCAAAAGTCAATAAACCAATGCCATTGCCCAGTGGTTAATTTTTTTTTTTAAGGTTAGTGGCTTTAATGCCTACTAACAATTCGATTGATAAAAAACGTATTTACAATAAGTTAAGTGACTCTAATTTTTAAATCTACTCTTTTATTCTCACGAAATTCTCAAAATTACTCTAATCATTCTTAATCACTCTCTAAATTCCTAGATTTACTCTTTTAATCCTACTTATATATACTCATAATCACCATAAAATCTTACTCCCCATCTCGCTCCACGACTAGATCTGCTATTTCGACCGCACTTTGACGACCGGATCTACTCACCGTCGCACTCCGATTGAGATGAGGACTCTATGCTCCGAACTCCGACGATACCGCGCTCTCGGCTCCGGTTAGCTCGGCTCCCTCCCCTCTCCCTCATTCTCCTCTCCGCTCAAAGAGGTAGAGCCGAGACAGGAGAGGATATTGTTGTCGGAGGTGAGACCTAGATTCTAAATGGAAGGGGTGAAATGGAGGGGTGAAGGGTGGAGGAGGGGGGTTTCCCCAGTGGTTAATTAAAACGAAGATTTCTTAGATCAGTCAACAAAACCAATATCAACCTGAAGTAAATCAAAATCAGTCTCCGATATGACTTCACAATAATGAAGTCTAACCCCACCAAAAAAAAAAAGATAATTTCATGACCAATCACACCAGTAATATTTTGACGTGAAACCAATTTGGCTAACTCAAACAAAAGCCCTGACCTGCTTTGATTCAGCTCATGCTTGCTGGGCACATTGATAGAGAAATGTCAGATAACGACCTTACATGAATCCACAGCCTGTCTTGACCAGAAACCCTATTGGGACCACATCCGACCAGATCAGACCTGCCTGCTCCCACCTCTACGACCTGTACTCAAACCTAAAACACCGGTTCAATCAATTCCCTACCAGATTGAAATGGCATCAAAATTCAATGCACCTTAACTCTTCAATGACTTCAGGAGTAACCAGTTTCATAAGAACAAAGAAAGAATAAAAAGATATTCCAAAAAATTGAGGCTAAGTCTGAGGTTCATTTTGTGCTGAATTGGAGAATTGTGGGTAAAAGAAGGGCTGTTGATGCTTGTTCATATGGTCCCGCTTAATCAAGAATTCAATTTCAGAATAATAGGTTACAATTAACCCAGCAGAAATTTTTAGAATTGAGGGAAACTGAATCATAATTACAGAATCAACAGTTGAAATTGGATTTGGAATTTTGGACACCTTTGAAAATTGGATTTCATCAAGTTTTATATTATATTCTACAATATTAATTAAATTTGCCTTATTCAGAAAGTCTAGTGCCAGTTAGTACTACTTCTCTATGCTTAGCATGCCACAAGGCTGCACCTACATACAACGAAAGAAAGTACAAACTTCATAAGCATTTCCTCGAACACCTTAAGTGCATCCCTTTTACTTTGCCATTTTGAGCAGCATTCATACATAAAACTTCCTATAGTACAAGGAAAAACAAGTTCAGTAAATTTGATGGTAATTGAGGCAAAGGAAGCAAAATGTCATTTCTAAGGAAAAAAAAAAATTGGGGTTAAAACGGTGAGAGAAATACGAAGAAGAATAGGAGATCAGAGAGAATGCTACCGGAGTGGAGACGGAGGACAGAGGAGAGGCCATGAGAGTAGATGAAAGAAAGCATAATCTGCACTTTCTCCAGCCTCCTCAGTGCTTCCATCTGGAAAACTGAACCACCGGAGGGGAGAGAAGAATTCCGATCCCGAAAGTAACTCAATTTTTGAGTTTTGATCCGGACCGTCCGATCTGCTCTAACACGAATTTTTTATTAAAGGAGCCCTTGCGTTCCACTACGAGTCAGATTGGTCCGAATTTCTGATCGGACGGTCCGTATCAAATCTAAAAAATTGGGTTACTTTAGAGGATACGGACTCGGGAGAGAAGGAATTCGCGAGAACGGGTTAAGATAGAAACTAAGAAAAGGAGAGGGGCAAACCACTGGCAAGATATTTAAAGAAGAAACACTCAAATTTTGGGCTGAGAAATTGGAAGCCCAAATTGTTTCCTTTTAATAGTCGAGAATTTATATTCAAATTTATGTTCTAGGGCCCAAACTATGAAGTTCAAATGTACAATAGACGAGAATGTATAGATATAGCCCAAATTGTTTCCTTTTAGCAGTTGCTACTGTATAGATTATGGTAATATTGAACTCTTGTATACTATATAGGAGAGTTAGTAATGCTAATGAGGAATGAGAAAAATTTGTGTTCTATCTTTACCAAATTTGCAATCTATTGAGGATGTAGGATTATTTTAACCAAATAATTATATTCCATATCTGCATTACACATATATAATACAAATTAATTTTCTTAACCAGGTAAAATATTACAACGGAAATATTTAGGTATAAAAAAATTATTTAGATTAACTAAATATTTAATATTCAATCCAATCCTAACTCTGTTAATTTGAATCCTATAGAACATATATTATTTTATCTGTTTTGCTATTAATTAAATTTTATAGATTATTTTCTCTTCTTTATTTATTTTCATTTAACGCTACATCAAGAAGTATTGAAATTTGATAACTGAATTATAATTGTATTAGATCGAATCCTATAACAGTAACTAAGGTATAATATATCAAACTCCCATCCCATATTACAATATTAAACAAATCGTTGAATTAAAACACTACCAAGTGTTAATTATTACTTTTTTAGTATAGTAACATAACTAATTGTGGTAACTTAAAATTAATGTTGAGGTAGATTTGATGTTGCCCCACCTCCCATGCAATATTTTATAACTTTCATTTCTCCCAACCAAATTCCGCCGATCCGGATCCGGATCCGTATGGCAGTTTGAAGTCCATGACTTGATAACCACACGAATTGATACATAAGAAACACAAGAGAAAATCGTAGCAGTTCGAACTAGAAGACAGAATGATGTGGTGGAGGAGACACGTGTGAACATCACAAGCGAAGGAGCCGAGGAGCATCTGAGCGGGGATTTTGGGCTGCGCAAAACAGAAAAAAAAAAAATATCTATTCTTTATGGGCTGCTCCGAAAAATATTGTGGGCTGCGCATGGAAAAGAAAATTTTTGGGCTGTGCTTGGGATTTTGGAGTCAACAGGTTGGCAAAGTCTTGTCCTGAATATGGAAAGAGCCCAATAACATATAACGAAAAATCTGTTTCAAAATTCAGTAAAGAAAGTCCTAATTATTGCACCGTAGATTTTCCTTTACCCTCAAAAAATATCTTACGGACATTTGTATGAACCAAAGAGAGATAGATTAGGGCCATGCTATCATTATATTGAATATCACTATCAGATGCCCACTTAACGACTAAGCCTTCGTGTAAAATGCTATCCACAACAAGCAACTTTAATTTCTTGGAATTTTCTCCTCAAAATATCAACAAGCCTTCCACAAATTTCAACTGCGTCTCCATCCATAGCGCAGGCGCGCCTTTGCAAGTTGAAACACTAATACAAATATGAGGCAATAGCTTGCGTCTTTCGTACCTTATATTTTAGAATAATTATTTTAGTACCCACAGTTGAGTACCCGTATCGTACCCGCACTTAATTCATTCCCAATTAACTGCCATAACTGTAAGCGGTCCCCACAACTACCAATTAACTAATTTACATACTTTCCAGTTTGAATTTTAAATTTCCCTTTTCTCTCTGTTTCTTCCTTTTTCGAAGCTTCCGCGATTTTGAGGCGATTTTAGATCGATTTCGAGGCGATTTCAAGGCGATTTGGAGACGATTTGGAGACGATCGTCTAGCAATTTCGAAACTGGAAGCGGAGATTTTTCAAAAAAAAGTGCGGGTACGGTTATTTAAGGAAAATTCATATATCATATATGTAGTTCATTGTATAGATATAAATACTTGTATTGTATAGGTATAAATACTTCACAATGTTTACTATTAATACTTGTAAAATAAAATTACAGTGTTGGAACGGTTGTGTGGTCCCCTAATGCGGGTACGACGCGAGAATTTTTCATATATGTAGTTCATTGTATAGATATAAATACTTGTCTTGTATAGATATAAATACTTCACAATGTTACTATAATACTTGTAAAATAAAATTACAGTTTTAGAACGGTTGTGTGGTCCCCTAGTACGGGTACGACGCGAGAATTTTTCAAAAAAAGGTGCGGGTACGGTTATTTAAGGAAAATTCATATATCATATATGTAGTTCATTGTATAGATATAAATACTTGTCTTGTATAGGTATAAATACTTCACAATGTTACTATTAATACTTGTAAAACAAAATTACAGCTTTGGAACGGTTGTGTGGTCCCCTAATGCTGGTACGACGCGAGAATTTTTCAAAAAAAGTGCGGGTACAGTTATTTAAGGAAAATTCATATATCATATATGTAGTTCATTGTATAGATATAAATACTTGTCTTGTATAGGTATAAATACTTCACAATGTTACTATTAATACTTGTAAAATAAAATTACAAGTGCCGACAAAAAAAAAATTGGTTTTAAAAAAAATTGGTTTTAAATACTTGATATCTTAAGTATAAATACTTGATGAATTACTATTAATATTTGATATCTTAGGTATGAATACTTTCTATTTTGTATGAATACTTTTCATATTTGAATATTTGATACTTTGAAAAACGTGTAAAAGTATGTCATCATGGATCTCATTTGAAAGATAAAATTGTGTAGAACGCGTTCGTGGTTTTAAATTTTAAAATTCCTCATAGATCGTTCCAAAAATTGGTTAGATTGAACGGAGAAAAAAAAAACCACTTTGAAAAACGTGTAAAGATGAGTAGGTATTGTGTCCAGTTTTTTTTTAAATACTTGATATCTTAGATATAAATACTTGATGAATTATATATGAATACTTGATAATTTAGGTATAAATACTTTCCATTTTGTATGTGAATTAATTTAAGTGCGGTCCCCAAAAACAGTTATGACAGTTTAGGTGCGGGTACAATGCGGGTACTCAACTGCGGGTACTCATATCAGCTTCCTATATTTTATATGTTTGTTTTTAAAATTCAAACTGTCGATTGGAACTGCTCCTTCGCTCAACATGATATTCATACTAATATATGCATGGGATGAAATTTTATAATTTTTGAAACTTTTTTACTATTGTTTAAGATAGATAGAAAGTCACTGTTTTTAAACGGTCCAGAAACAATATTTTTTATCTATCTTAAAAAATAGTACAAATTTTTCAAAAATTATAAAATTTCATCCTGAGACACATTTTAGTATGATATCATTTGAGCGGTTCGGATCGACAGTTTGAACTTTAGAAACATAGATATAAAATATGAGGTGAAACCTATACTCTTAAAGTACGAATCTTAAAGTACATCTGACAGTCAAAAAATACATAACACAGTATGAACTTTTTCTATTTTAAATTCAGATGTGAAATTATTTTCTCTTTTTCTCTTTATTTTCCTTTGCCTAGAAGGAAAGTGTGAAAACCGCAATTGACACAAAATTACTATATATGAAAAAAAAAAAAAAACTACTAGAAGTTCAATTTGAAATTTACCACTTCTAATGACTCACATAATTGTAGTATCTTCTTTCAACTTCTACCAAATTCAAGTTTAATTCTTAACACTTTAATCATAAAAAACAACAATTTCCTGAATTTGATACTAAAATTATTATAATAAATTCCATTGTCTATGGAAACCTAACCCATTATATATAGCTCCGAGGCTTCTATAACTTAACCTAAGATAACTCAATCCACCATATACAGTACAAAACCTAAGAGCTAATACTCCCAAAATCTCAAAATGGTAGGTGTAGAGTTTTTGGTTGGCGGATGGTTTGCATCGCCAGTCATCAAAAGTGTGCTTGAGAAAGCACAGAAGTTTCTCGGAGCTAATTACAAGTGGCAGAAAGGCAGTGAAGAGATGGTTGAGGAATTGACTCGATCACTTTTACTCTGTCAAGCCACAGTCCACGAGGTCGACAAAAGAGCTATTATCAACAACTCAGCACTTGCAGACTTGCTGAGGAGCCTGAAAGATACTGTTTACGATGCAGAAGATGTGTTGGACAACATCGAAACCAAATCTATCAAGGATGAAGTTGAGGGAAAGACAAAGAATCAGGTTATCAAACTTGCTTCCTATTCTCTTTCTGCTGTAAGGCATATGGTTCTTTCTGAAAAGAACCACAAAAGTTTAAAGAAAGTTGTGGATAGGCTGAAGGAACTTCGTGCCGAAATCCCAACAATTCTTGAATTAGCAAAAATGAATATTAAAAATAAGGAATCACAGACCCGTGAAGATACTAATCCAAGAGAAACCATTTCCCAATCATCAGAGGAGGTTGGTTTGTATGGCAGGGAAGATGAATTGAATCTGATTTTAGAAATAATATTAGGTTCACCGTCAAAATCCATTTTAGAAAAAATATTAGGTTCGCAGTCCAAATCTAGCAAAAAGGGTGAGAAAAACTACGTTTACCATGGTATTCACGTTATTCCTATTGTTGGAATGGGTGGGGTAGGCAAGACAGCACTCGCTCAAGCTGTCTATAATCATCCTGAGGTACAACAAACTTTTGAATCACGAGCATGGATCTCTGTCTCTAAGAACCATAATGTTGTGTTGCTGATGCGTAAGATTATTGAATCTTTAAAATCAACATATTCATTTTTTCACTCACTAATTGGTCGAATTTCACCTATGAGAGATCCAGATGCGATCACATTAGAGGTCGCTTCTAGGATGCTCTCTTCAACCATTGGGGTACACAAATTTATAATCGTCTTCGATGATATTTCTGAATCTCAATGGGATGTTATTTATACAACCTTATCACGTTGTGCCCCTGCAGGTAGTGTAGTTCTCATAACAACTCAAAATCAGGAATTTGCAAATAGGGTAGGATCCTTTGGTACCATAGCATTGAGTGCACTAGATCCGGATAAATTTTGGGAATTATTTGAACTTCTTGCATTTGGGAATAAAGTGATGTCCGTGGAAAAAAGATCAACTTTAAAATCCATAGGAAAGAAAATAGCCGACAAGTTAGGTGGTTTACCCTTGGCCGCTAAAATAATTGGAAACATATTAAGATCTACAGTGGATGAAGTTACATGGAGGGATATCTCGAAAAGTGAATGGTGGGATATACCAAAGGCTAGAAGCCAAATCCTTCCATCTGTTGGAATTGGTTATGAACAACTAGATCCTTGTTTACGGCAATGTTTTGCCTACTGCTCGTTATTCCCTAGAAACTCATTGATAGAAAAGATAGGTTAGTCCATATGTGGATAGCCCAAAATTTTATAATTCAATCTGATGTCAGTGGTGTGAATACACTGGAAGATATTGGGAGGCAATGCTTTGATGAGTTGGTTAAGAAGTCCTTTTTTCAGCATGCAGGGAATAACAACAGTTATGTCATGCATGATTTAATACATGATTTGGCGGTTATTGTCTCTTCCGATGAATGTTTCTACCTTCGGGAGGGAGTAGATAGAATTCCGTCGAGTGTACGACACTTGGCAGTAGATACTAACAATCTCGAGGTCATAAGGGAAATTCAAAATCATAAAAATTTGCACTCATTTTTATATTTTGGGTGCTTTATAGTTGAAGGGATGTATAGTGCCATAAATGACACACTATCTAATTTAGGTAGTATTAGGGTTCTCGATTTATCTTATATGTGGATGGAATATAATTCTATGGAATATAATTCTGAACCACCACCAGCCATTTGGAACTTGCAGCATCTTCGTTTCCTGGATCTATCTTCCACAGAAATCAATGTTTTAACTTATGGTTCTTCTATTAACCTTTATCATCTTCAAGCTTTGTATATTCGCAAATGCTATTTCAAAGAATTACCAAGGGGCATAAACAAATTGATTAACCTGCGTCACTTGTGTGCTGAGGAAGAAACCATTGCCCAAATTTCTGGTATAGGTCAACTAACCAACCTCCAAGAACTTAGTGTTTTTGTTGTTGGCCAAAAAGAGGGACATAGAATAATGGAATTGAGAGATTTGAGAGAGATCAGAGGGACTCTGAGAATTAAGAATTTTGAGAATATCAAAAACAAAGATGAGGCCATGCAAGCGAAGCTAGTCAACAAAAAACATCTTGATAGAATTCACATAATTGCAAACCATACAGTGCGAAATTCCAATGACTACATGGGGGTACTCCAAGAACTGCAACCAAATAAGGATATTAAAGACCTAAGAATTCATAGTTATGCTGGTTTAGATTTTCCAAATTGGATCATTAAAATAGGTGATCATTTTCTAAATCTAAATACACTATATCTAGTTTCATGTGTCAATGTAAAGGTCCTACCACCTCTTGGGGAACTTCCATCTCTGAGAAGTCTTCAGATCGAGAAGTGTGATTCTGTCAAACTCATTGATTCTCATTTGTATGGAAAAAACCAAACAGTTTTTCCTCTCTTAGAAGAACTAGTTTTGGACCAATTGTCCAACTGTGAGGTATGGACTGATGCAGGAGCTAGAGAATTTTTTCCACGTCTCTCTAAATTAACTATAGCATTTATCAAAACCCTGAAGGAAGCACCACTTCACCTTTTCAGCTCAACCCTCAAAAAATTGAAAATTTTTCGATGCAGATGCCTGATTTCACTTGGAAATTCAATGCCCAATCTGTCCTCTATTACCCACTTGGAATTGTGGTATTGTTCAGCGAGCATCTCTTTAGACCCCCTTAACATGCCGTTGTTGGAGGATCTAACTCTCTGGGATTGCCCAGAATTGAAAATCAAAGGAGGTCTGCAATCTCTTACTCACCTTAAACGTTTCACACTTGTTAGGTGCTCAAAACTTTTTAGCACATATTCTACAACAGACCAACAAGTGCATCAGAATGCAGGGTTGCGATCACTTACCCATATAGATGCAGACTACAGTCTTTTGAATCACGAGTACCACCTAATTTTAGGGAGTCTTCCTTGCCTCCAGATTTTGAAATTCTCAGGGATTACCCAGTTTACAAATAATCATAATTTATGGTTTGAAGAGCTGACCACATTGCAAGAGATACAGTTTTCCAACTGTGAGTTTCAGCACCTTCCAGCCAGCTTGACCCAGCTCTCCGCACTCAAGAAGATGGCATTAATAAGGTGTCGTAGGCTTGAATATCTTTCAGATAGCATGCCTCCCAACCTACAGAAGTTATATTTAACGGATTGCTCCCGGAATTTGGTTCAACTGTGCGAAGCATATAAGGGCCAAGACCAGCAATTCATATCCAGCATTCTTGTAATCCATATTGATGATTATACAAATCGTAAGGAAGCAACATTTGCTGCCAAAATGGGAAGTATGGAAATTCAGAAGCCACAAATTTCAGATGCGATTGGTTAGTTTCATAATAATATCTCTCTTCCATTTAATATCAGTGGCTTAGCCCCCATAGTCAATACCGTCTTCAATTTTTAACACTTATCTCTGTTTTTCTTGCAATTTGCATTCCCAGGGCTACAGGCATGTGCATCATGCGGTAAGACATTTGACCAAAGAGATTTGGTACTACGACGCTTCCAGTTCACCTATATATGAAAAGCCTCAGTTCAGTTTTTGGTCTTTTTTTTTTCTATTCTTCTTTTTCATGAATTTGAAAATCATCAGTTCGTTTGTTCTTTGTAATATTAGCTAAGTCAAAATATTTCCAAATGAATTATTCTAAATTTTTGATATTTTACTACTAGGTTCTCTACTAGATCAATCATCGACAAGGGGATGATAATTTTCCTCGTCAAGGAAATCCCCTCAACATATGCGCTACCTCCTTGATGCTAATTAGTAAGAAGATATTTTTATTTTGTTGCATCTGGATAATAGCTAATTTATCACTAGAGATTCCAGAGACCATTGCTTTTTTAACAAACAAATAATAAGCAATTTGATTTGTTTGGATGCACCCAAATAGCACTAACCTAACCTAACCATGAAAAACAAGATTAGAACTCTTTAGATTAATGCTATTTCAAATTATACAATCCAAACAACTTAAATAACAAAAATTACACTCTTAGTTCTCACACTATTTTTACATGCTATTCTGAACAGCAGTACACTTGCACTATCCCTTTGACGATCCAAATTCATGCAATTGTGAGCTGTTGTAACTTGTAAATTGTAAATCGAAAAGCTCCAATCCATAGTTCACCTGTGTACGGTAGTGCCTTTTCGTATAAAATCCCTTAATGCTGCTCTGTAATATCCTAGTCTTTGCTTTTGTTGTAGTGATTTGGGCAAGTATTAATTTGAGTTTGTGAGACATGGTCTAACAGACAAAAATTAATTGCAGGAAGTCTGCATTGATGTGTTTGTCTCAAATTAGTTTGACTGGAAAAATGCTGAGGTGTTGCAAAATAACTACTTACATCATGGTATGCAATTGATTTTTTTGGGTGTCATAAAATCTAATGGCATCTATAGTTCTATGATGTGTTGGGACGACAATACCCTTATGAACTATAAACAGTAATGTAAACTAATACAAATTGAGATGAATGCAAGGGACTCAGTGGCTCCAATGCCTTGCCTCACCTCCGAGAGATGCAGGTTTGAAATCAGTTAGTTGGTTTCAGCTGGGTACTAGAACAGGGACGTCTGAGCCCCTTCATTTAAAAAAAAAAAAAGAAGGAAAAGATATCTTTGGATGCCTAACTTATCTATTTCTGAGATAACTTCATAATATGTCACCATTGTATTTTTTTTATAGCTCTGATCCGGCGCACTCCCTCAAGTGATGAAGAAGGCCTGCAAGCCCCACCATACTGTGTTCATTAAGGTTTGAATCCGGAAACTTTTTGAAAAAATAAGATAGACTAATACAATAATTTGTGTTATTACTCATTAACACGACTCCGAAGTAAAAAATCCTATATGCTACTTGTTTACCCTAATGATAACTGTAAGGAAATAAGATAGACATTTATTGAAGCAAGATAGTTGTTAGAGGAAATAACTAAAGAAGGGTCAAATTGTCCAAAGAATAATTAGATACATGTTGCGCTCTTAAGAAAAAATCTCTTAATATAAGCCCCCCAACCCCCACCCCTACAACTCACATTGACTTGTTGTATTTATTTCCATGACTTTTCCGTTGTATATGAATAGTAGCATACAAGTACCATATGCAATACCAGTAGTCGTATGGTACAGCACAGCTATAGATTTATTTTATATATTGTTAACCAGTGTGATGATATGCACCCATCCACAGGGTAGTTATTCGGTATTCAGAATGGTCACGTGTTGGTGAAGCATGTGTGAAATCTAGTCAGTAAACCAATGCTTTGGAGCAATGCTCAATTCACAAGTGATTCCATGAATACACTGAAGATAGCTAATGATTGTTTTGGAGCAGAAAGGAAAATTGAGCACTACATCATCAAGATATTAAAGACAGTAAGGTTATGGACTAACCATGCTTCTTTCAATTAAGTTTTCTGATTTTTCCTTGAAATTATAATTGTCGTCAAGTCTTACGTGATATTCTTGATATACATCATAGGTCCAATATTAGCAGTTTAGCACCTTCTTGTCTCCAGGGATGGAGGCATTGATGAACCTAAGGAAAGTAGAGATGCAAACAACACCACAGACAAATTATAAAAGCTCAGATTCATTGAACCTCTCATGTACCTCCGCTCGGAGAGCCCATTTCTCCAAATTTATTTTAATTTTTGGTATGACAGACTCCTAGAGTTATGCGCAATGGGCATGTCCTTCAGTGTTCTACTTCTTTTTTGGTCATCCTACTTCTTTAATTTAAAATTAATGAGAAATTATCTAATACAGTTTTATTTCATTTTTTAAATTAGGGAACATTGATATGGGAAAAGATCAGAAATCTCTGGAACCAACTATTGCTGTTCCTCCACCTTCTTATCCAGAATTTCAAGGCCGGTTTGAATTAGGCCTTGGTCAATCCATGGTTAGAACCTTTCCATTAGTTTTTTAAACCAATAGCTGCAATGCTCTATGCTTATTTATAAAGAAAGAGAAATTGAGTACCACCCGAAGCAAAGTGTTTCATGCCAGAACCTTACTTGCTGGTTTGACCCAGTGCTGGTGCCACTAAGATGTGTACTGTCTGGTAGTATGATGTACCGTCCTAGAATTTAAGGTCTTTTCCTCTGTTTTGATTATTTATTTTGTTTTTTTGGTAGTTTCTTTCGAACTCCAGGGGATTAACACTCTGGATACTAATAATGGTAATGGTGTAATCTCTTACCAGCCGAGTTGTGTACCAGTACATGTTGGTACAGTGATCATTGCTACTACATCATGATATGATACGACAAACTCAATATAATTTATTGATGGAAAGAGAAGAGACTCGATGGGCTACTCGCCTCAGGCTCGACCTTGTTTGAGTGATAAAATATGAGCCGAGCCGAGTTCGGATTTTATTTAGTTTAGAGCCTGGCTCCATATAATTTATTGAGTTGTCCATTAGCAGGCCTAGATCCGGCGCTTTCCCTCGAGTGATGAAGAAGGCCTGCAAGCCCCACCATACTGTGTTCATTGAGGTTTGAATCTGGAAACTTTTTGAAAAAATAAGATAGACTAATACAACAATTTGTGTTATTACGTATTAACACAACTCCAAAGTAAAAAATCCTATATGCTACTTGTTTACTCTAATGATAACTGTAAGGAAATAAGATAGACATTAATTGAAGCAAGATAGTTGTTAGAGGAAATAACTAAAGAAGGGTCAAATTGTCCAAAGAATAATTAGATACATGTTGCGCTCTTAAAAAAAAATCTCTTAATATCAGCCCCCCAACCTCCACCCCTACAACTCACGTTGACTTGTTGTATTTCTTTCCATGACTTTTCCGTTGTATATATATAGTAGCATACAAGTACCATATGCAATACCAGTAATCGTATTGTACAGCACAGCTATAGATTTATTTTATATATTGTTAACCAGTGTGATGATATGCACCCATCCACAGGGTAGTTATTCGGTATTCAGAATGGTCACGTGTTGGTGAAAGCATGTGTGACATCTCCAACCTGATCTTGTTAAAATGAAGCAACAGAAGGAGGAAATCTAGTCAGTAAACCAATGCTTTGGAGCAATGCTCAATTCACAAGTGATTCCATGAATACACTGAAGATAGCTAATGATTGTTTTGGAGCAGAAAAGAAAATTGAGCACTACATCATCAAGATATTAAAGACAGGAAGGTTATGGACTAACCATGCTTCTTTCAATTAAGTTTTCTGATTTTTCCTTGAAATTATAATTGTCGTCAAGTCTTACGTGATATTCTTGATATACATCATAGGTCTAATATTAGCACCTTCTTGTCTCCAGGGAAGGAGCCATTGATGAACCTAAGGAAAGTAGAGATGCAAGCAACACCACAGACAATTCCATACAGTGAAGCAAGCTCCCATGTTAACTACAACAATGAATGTGAATTCCACGACTGCTTTTGTTAAATTGTTATAACATATAATTAGTACTTTTTATTATTTTGTTCATATCCTGTGCAATTTTGTGTAGTACAATGTGGCACGTTATCAATTAGGATCCAATAGAATGTTGTATTAGTTATTGATTTTTTTATTTTTTTTTAAACCTTGGCAGCGGCTGCCAAGTATAGTTATTCATTTTATTACAGAAAGCAATCTCATTATCTTAGTATTGTCGTATGCATTAATTTGCAGTTATGGCCATTGGTTTTTATATCTGCTTTTAATTTTGAAAATCAGTTGATATTGACTATTGGTTCTCATACTCAGGATCTGAAATGTGAATTGTCATTAAAGCAAGGTATGTAAACATTGGCTAAGTTCCATCTCTTAATCAGACGATTATGACCAGCATTAATGCAAATTATGATTCCAATCCCAGTTTTAAGACCATGTTAGAAATCCTTCAAGTGGAAGAGAGCAATATGACAGTTTTTTTAATTAACGTGAGTAGTCACTAAAGCAAAGTATGGAAACACATTTCAATAACAAGGGACTGATCTATATAGATAAAATACGGTAACACCTTTCTGCATGACATTTGTAAAACTGTACATGAGAAAAGAGAAAATAAAAGGTATTAACTGCCAGAGCTTCTTACCTACACTAGTTACTGCCTGTCAGGACATGAATATTTCCAGTGCTGGCACGAAAGCATCTTCATCCAAAATAAGAGGTGGGATGCTCCACTTTCCATAAGCATTCATGCTATTATTGAGTCCACCTAAATTAAAAATAATAAGTCAACAGATGGAAAGATTTTCTGTGAAACTAGTCAAGGGAAACTTTTCAATGTGGAAAAATATGAAACCATCATCACAAACTTCCAAAAGAAGAAATATCATGCAAAACAACCCCTAGAATACAAAAATTATACACAAACAAAAGAAATGAGGTTAACTTGGATGCCACTGTAGAAAAAATTATATGATTTACAGAGGGTAAGGTCCATATTTTAGAGGGTCATATGATAAATACATCCTTATAAGGGTTTTTATATAAATTGACGTATGCTTTCAGTAATTCTGAATGACACATAGCTATTTAACTTGTATACTTCTCTTTATGCATGTTACTTATGCACTATATGTGTTTCTTCAAAATATTCCTTCCTAGAAAATTAACTTTATCCGGCATCTTAAAGATTAATTCGATCGGTAATTAATGCTGCTTTAAAAATCAGAACAAAGTAAAAAATTCCACTGATTAGTCTTTCCTTCTGCAAATTTTACATTCTTTTGTTGCCTCTTCACATCTTTCGCAGTAATTCAACAATAAAGTAGGATCTAGTTTTCTTGATAAGAATTGATTTTGGAAAAAGGATTAATTTGATTAATTCACCCCTAGGAGTTATATGGAGTACACATCTTACACATAGGTCCCTAACCTATTACATAATTGCCCTTTGACTAATCTATTACATAACTCTCAACAATAAGGCCTCATAACTCTTTTCAGCATCAGTAATGCACTTTATCTTATATATGAGATCAAATCAAAAGTCAATAAACCAATGCCATTGCCCAGTGGTTAATTAAAACGAAGATTTCTTAGATCAGTCAACAAAACCAATATCAACCTGAAGTAAATCAAAATCAGTCTCCGATATGACTTCACAATAATGAAGTCTAACCCCACCAAAAAAACAGATAATTTCATGACCAATCACACCAGTAATATTTTGACGTGAAACCAATTTGGCTAACTCAAACAAAAGCCCTGACCTGCTTTGATTCAGCTCATGCTTGCTGAGCACATTGATAGAGAAATGTCAGATAACGACTGAAATGTCAGATAACGACCTTACATGAATCCACAGCCTGTCTTGACCAGAAACCATATTGGGACCGCATCTGACCAGATCTGACCTGCCTGCTCCCACCTCTACGACCTGTACTCAAACCTAAAACACCGGTTCAATCAATTCCCTACCAGATTGAAATGGCATCAAACTTCAATGCACCTTAACTCTTCAATGACTTCAGGAGTAACCAGTTTCATAAGAACAAAGAAAGAATAAAAAGATATTCCAAAAAATTGAGGCTAAGTCTGAGGTTCATTTTGTGCTGAATTGGAGAATTGTGGGTAAAAGAAGGGCTGTTGATGCTTGTTCATATGGTCCCGCTTAATCGAGAATTCAATTTCAGAATAATAGGTTACAATTAACCCAGCAGATATTTTTAGAATTGAGGGAAACTGAATTATAATTACAGAATCAGCAGTTGAAATTGGATTTCATCAAGTTTTATATTATATTCTACAATATTAATTAAATTTTCCTTATTCAGAAAGTCTAGTGCCAGTTAGTACTATTTCTCTATGCTTAGCATGCCACAAGGCTGCACCTACATACGACGAAAGAAAGTACAAACTTCATAAGCATTTCCTCGAACACCTTAAGTGCATCCCTTTTACTTGGCCATTTTGAGCAGCATTCATACAAAACTTCCTATAGTACAAGGAAAAACAAATTCAGTAAAATTTGATGGTAATTGAGGCAAAGGAAGGAAAATATCTTTTCTAAGGAAAAAAAAAAATTGGGGTTAAAACGGCGAGAGAAATACGAAGAAGAGAAGGAGATCAGAGAGAATGCTACCGGAGTGGAGACGGAGGATAGAGGAGAGGCCATGAGAGTAGATGAAAGAATGCATAATCTGCACTTTCTCCAGCCTCCTCAGTGCTTCCATCTGGAAAACTGAACCACCGGAGGGGAGAGAAGAATTCCGATCCCTAAAGTAACCCAATTTTTGAGTTTTGATCCGGACCGTCCGATCAGCTCTAACACGACTTTTTTATTAAAGGAGCCCTTTCGTTCCACTACGAGTCAGATTGGGCCGAATTTATGATTGGACGGTAAAGATCAAAACTCAAAAATTGAGTTACTTTGGAGGATACGGACTCGGGAGAGAAGGAATTCGCGAGAACGGATTAAGAGAAAAACTAATAAAAAGAGAGAGTGAAACCACCCGATTTTTTTATTGTTACCACGGCCAAAAATTGGAATTAAATCGTTACCACCCCGCTGACTCTTTATTGAATACTACCACCCCCGCTAAACCAGTTCGCGCACCAAACTGGCTGGTGCGCGGACTGGGTTGGCGCACAAGCTTGGTGCGCCAACTGGGTTAGCGGAGCTCTCTTTTGGGGCTGAATGGATTTGGGTTTAAGGTTTAGGTTTAGAGTTTAGGGTTTAGAGCTGACTGGATTTTAGGGTTTATTTTTATTTTTGTAACGGGTGTCTGAAAATCCTGTTTTATTTTTAACGATGTTCATTCATCAGACGCAAGGCAGCAGGCAGGTAAATAACGTAAAAACTAATGTGTTAAATTGACGGCGGAAGAACTAAACAACAGAAAAACAAAACAACATAAGAACTAATATCAAAATAATATCGAAATAACATCCAAATAACAAGAACTAATACCGAAATAATATCCAAAAACATAAACTACAACAAGTAACTCTATCCTATCTGCTCGAGGGTGTCCACGGCTTCTTCTCTCTCCTAAGTCTCTTACCCCGCCCCTCCTCTTGACGCTCTCTCTCCTCTAGCGATGTGTACTGTCGTGGTGGCTGTGGTGGGGTCTCCTCATGTATCTCCCCAAAAAGTGTCTCCTCGTGTGGTCCCTCATCTGCACCAGGTCCGAAAATAAACTCACGTGTATCTGCAGGGTACACGGGTCCATATGAGACATCCTGCTGGACAGCTGCTGCACTGGACTGTGGGAGTGACGTCTCCTGTGGGAGTGGCGTCTCCTGTGTGGGAAACGGAGGAGAGTCTACATCCTGCGTGTAAGCCCCGTACTGAGAGCCCAAGTGGAACGAAAAATCTGCGGATGGGTCCTGCTCGTCGTACGGATCTCCGCGAGGTATATCTCCCTGAAACAAATAGATAATGAGATTTCACAATGAAGATGATTATAAAAATAATTACAAAAATATACGTACCGCTGCAAGCCTAGCAGCCTCAAATGCGGCCTCAGCAGTCGCTGCCTCGTGTAGGTCTGAGAAATCCGACTCTGGCGTGCTCATAGGCTCCGCGGAATCTGCGGAGTCCATGTCTTTCAAATCTTCATAGCGGGGAAGATCTGAAAGCCTGAGAACCCTCTCGAGCTGATCCTGGTACCCGGCGACGATGACAGGCGGTGCAGCCATACACAACCACTTCTTACCGAATGCCTTCCAGCCTCTTGTGACGGCGTATCTTGCGCTCCTAAGCACCTGCTTGATGTTCATGAGTGCCTGCGAATTAAAATAAATAAAATTAGTTCGAATTGCAAATGAATTTTCATAATTTTCTTAAACCAAAAAAATTAAAGACTTACAATCTGTGCAGCCGGGCCAGCGCAGGGAATGAAGCCATACTCGTCACTAACCGTGTCGCGTCGTACGTGGAGCGGCTTCGTGTTCATCTCCGTGATCTGACCATGCAAGTACACCGTGAAAGCACAGTACTCCTGATACCAACTGCGATAGGTCTGATCGTATGTATCGAAAGCATACGACTGGAGCTCGTCAGGGATCCTGTCGCCCATCGCCTCAAAGCCGAGTCACATAATCGGCGTGCACGGTCCGCCAATTCTTGCCGCTGGTAGTGGCCAGATCTTTGTGAAGCTCGTACCACTTGTCCTTGGAGATGGGATCGGGACGGGAAAGGGCTGACGCATACCGAACTGACGCATCACCCGTCCAGGATAGTAATGCTCGACCATCTGGTAGAACACAAGTGGTACCTGCAAGTACATAAAAATAAATAATCCTACGTACGTAATAAATAAAAGTGATGCAAAATGGGAATACAATAATAATGCAAGGGTTACCTGAGCAAACCAGAACTGACGCTGCTGGAGGCATATATGAGGCAGGTCATGCAGGAAGGAGTGAGGGATAGCATCATCGTCATCAACCTCGACACGCTCGTCGTACGGCCGCCAGCAGACGTGTCTGTCAGGAGTCATCTGCTCGAACTGACTCTGGAAGAAATCAACACCCATAGGTCTGCCGTGCGGGGTCTGGATGTACATCTTCCTCGAGCACCACTTATATGCGTAAGCCGGGCATGTAATCCCGTCGGGCTGCCCCCAAGCTGGAGCCCAACCTCTCACTCGTGGCTGTGGACGGCCGAACGGGAACCTCGTCCACGACCAATGCATCAGTAGACCAGCTGGACCGTAGAAATTGTGCTTGTTTGTCTATTTAGGTACAAGTGACAGTTAAAATTCCGGTTTTTTTTGTGTAACCATTTAATTATTCAGATTTAATTTCAAAATAATTTATACCTGACATGCGGTGCACAAACCCCGATATAGACATGCCAATACCGCTGCACCCCAGTTCATCTGTTTCGGCTGGGCCAAGTCCCTCAGCCACTCAAGCAAACATCCAGGGACAGTGGCCCCGATGAATCTGGGAACATCCAGCAAGCAAACATCTCCATGATGTAAGCCCGGGTCCACCGATCTACCGTCTCAGCATCAGCATCTGCGTCCAGGGCACCACTGTAAATTCGAACCAATTTAGTGAAAATTGCGAAAAATAGACATCAAATAATTAATTTTATAAAATAAATGTTACCTGAACCGCTCCCGCAACTGTGATAAACTGATGTCATTCTTCGAGTAGACGTACCCCTTCTTGGTCGCCCTCCGCTTCATCAACCCGTCTCTCAGCAGGTCGGTGACGAGCTGCGTGAAGTCTCCGTACTCCACACCCGTCACCGCCTCTCCGGTAATGGGCAGACCCCAGAGACAACTCACGTCCTGGAGAGACACCGTAATCTCTCCGACGGGCAAGTGGAATGTGTGGGTCTCCGGCCGCCACCTCTCGACCAATACAGATATAAGAGCGACATCTGCATTTAAGTCACTGAGCTGTGACACTTGCCACAGACCCAGCCTCTGCAACGCGGGTGCAAATCGAGGGTCGTAGAGGATATTCATCTGGTTGTTCCTCGTCGACGTCAGAGTATGAGTCTGCATTTAATTTCAAAATAAACACAAATACAATTTATTATTTTATTCAAATGAAAATGTATATTATTTGCAAGTGGTATAGAGATGTAAACTTACATATGAGTTTCTAATCTTGTGCTCCTTGTAAGGGAACCAGCAAACGAGACTGATATACTCTGTCGTCAAATGCGGAAAGACGGTCCGACCTAACACTACATCCAACTCCACATCATCATGAGGCAGACTGGTGTGCTTGGTGCCGCTGGATGACGCCATACTACAATTTGGTGCATTTCTAATCAAATTTGGTCTTAAGTACCTCAAATAGGGTACTTTAATAATTTACTAAAATAATTTGGCATAAAATACAACATAATATAGCTAAAAACAATTCTACTCTATTTGGACACCATTCTAATTATTTAATACAATTCTACTATGTTTGGACACCATTCTAAATATTTAATACAATTTTACTCTGTTTGGACACCATTCTAAATATGTAATACAATTCTACTCTATTTGGACACCATTCTAAATATGTAATACAATTCTACTCTGTTTGAACACCATTCTAATTATTTAATACAATTCTACTCTGTTTGGACACCATTCTAAATATTTAATACAATTCTACTATGTTTGGACACCATTCTAATTATTTAATACAATTCTACTATGTTTGGACACCATTCTAAATATTTAATACAATTCTACTATGTTTGGACACCATTCTAAATATTTAATACAATTCTACTCTATTTGGACATCATTCTAATTATTTAATACAATTCTACTCTATTTGGACACCATTCTAATTATTTAATACAATTTTACTCTGTTTGAATTTATTTTGAACACTATTCTAATTATTTATTACAATTATACTCTATTTGGACACCATTCTAATTATTTATTACAATTCTACTCTATTTGGACACCATTCTAATTATTTATTACAATTCTACTCTATTTGAACCTATTTTGGACACCATTCTAATTATTTGGACCTATCTACTCTACAAATAAATAAATAAAAAAGTAAAGAAAAAAAACTTACTTTTTTACTGTGCTGCGTGCGCGGAGTGCGGAGTGCGGAGCAAAATGAGCTCTCCGCACCCTTATGCCGTGAAAAGAGAGCTCCGCGAACCCAGTTGGCGCACCAAGTTTGTGCGCCAACCCAGTCCGCGCACGAGCTAATTTGGTGCGCGAACTGGGTTAGCGGGGGTGGTAGTATTCAATAAAGGGTCAGCGGGGTGGTAACGATTTAATTCCGATTTTTGGCCGTGGTAACAATAAAAAATTCGGGGAAACCACTGGCAAGATATTAAAAGAAGAAACACTCAAAGTTTGGACTGAGAAATTGGAAGCCCAAATTGTTTCTTTTTAACAGTTGAGAATTTATATTTAAATTTTGTTCTAGTGCCCAAACTATGAATAGTCCAAATTGTTTCCTTTTAACAGTTGCTACTGTATAGATTATGGTAATATTGAACTCTTTTATACTATATAGGAGAGTTAGTAATGCTAATGAGGAATGAAAAAAACCAATTTGTGTTCTATCTTACCAAATTTGCAATTTATTGAGGATGTAGGATTATTTTAACCAAATAATTATATTCCATATCTGCATTACACATGTATAATACAAATTGATTTTCTTAACCAGATAAAATATTACATCGGAAATATTTTAGGTATAAAATAAATTATTTAGATAATCTAAGTATTTAATATTCAATCGCATCCGGCCTAACTCTTAATTTGAATTGTAAAGTAAGAAGAAAAAAAAATAATAAATAAATAAATAAGAAGAAAAAGAAGAAAGATAAGAAGAGGAAGAACGCGATAGGAGATCGAATCACAGAAACCGTTTTTTCGCTTCTTCGCTTCCTCTCCATCCAAGTCGTCCGTAACGGAACTTCCATAACAAACCCTGTTGTCATTCACTAACTTGTCGGTCCCCTGCGTCAAACCTTAGGACCCACTTGTCAGGAACATATAACGGACTTTATATTTGTATTGTGCAACAGACAAACCGGCCGTCTGTAATAGGGCTTCCAAAATAAACCCTGTTATCATTTACTGACACGTCAGTCGGTCGGTCTCGCAAAGACATAAGTAATTGTGGACCCCACATGTCAGGAACGAATAAGGGACTTTGTTATTTGAAGTATGCAACAGACAACCGAGGCACCTCTTCTCCCTTGCTCCGCCATATCTGTTTTTTTTTTTTTTTAATTAGTCCTGATACAAGAGAGTCCTAATTATTACATCCTAGCTAGATTTTCCTTTACCCTAAAAATATATCTTACCTACATTTGTATGAACCAAAGAGAGATAAATTAGGGCATGCTATCATTATATTGAAGATCACTATCAGATGCCCACTTAGCGGCTTAGCCTTCGTGTAAATGCTATCCACAACAAGCAACTTTACTTTCTTGGAATTTTCTCCTCAAAATATCAACATATATACTATTTGTGTGGCAGCAAATAATTTAACATTTTTATATATTAATATATACATACTTATTATATTTACAATTATTTCAAGTATAAATTATTTACCAACGATAATATATACACATCATAAAAAAATATTAAAAGTAATAACACTGAATATCATAATTTGTAATTTACCACTAATAATTTGATAATTACATATGCAAATTCTGTATCCATTATATATCGTTCAATTTTAATACAATTAATATTGTAAGGAAAGCTCCTGGAAATTACACGGTGAATGAATGAATGAATAATGAATAATGAAGAATTGAACCATTGGCCAATATTCAAAGCTGAGACCTAGCTTTAAGCCATGGAATTTCAAGACGCGCTAACTCTGTGGTGCACTAGCTAGTTATGAACACACACACACACACACAAACAGAGGTACAGATATATATCAATATAAATATATATACATAAGTATAGTAGTCTTGCATTTAAATGTGCAAGAATATTGGCCATGTGCAAGAATATTGGCCATGTGCAAGAATAAATTCTTCTAGACCGAATTGACATTCATTTTTTTTTTATTCTTTTTTCAAACAAAAAAGAGTGAACTAATTAAACATTCACTTTATAAATAAAATTTTAACAACTAGTTGATCAGATTCATTTTGCATTTTGTTTGTGTTCAGAACTGAATTGGATCTAGATCGCGAAATAATTAAATAAAAGCTTCATTTTTATTTTGTACGAAAAAATATAGATCAAGTCCTCCGGCTTTATTAAAAGCAAAACACCACAGGGGTTTAAATATTACAGTAAAAAAAATAAAAATAAAAACAATTTAAATGTTTAAATGGAAAGGAAAAAAGAATGGAAATAAACCAACATCATGCGTTACAGGTAATTAAATTTTTAATCAATTCTAAAACCTGGCTGCTTTATTCATACCAAATTTCGAATAATAAAACAAAATGGGGACCGGACCTGAGAAGAGTTGATTGGAGCTGAGAGTACGGTAACGTCAGAGATCGGAGCGTAGAATTTTCATCTCGATCGGAGCGCGACAGAGAGTAGATCTGATCGTCGTCAAAGCATAACAGCAGTCGAAAAAACAGATTCAGTCGTGGTGTGAGATTGAGATTAAGATATTAGAGTACTGAATGATATTTTTTAGAATTGAGAGGATCTACAACCCTCAAACTCAAATGAGTTTTCAAATAACTATTAACTATTTTTTAGAAATTAAGGTCTTCGAAATTTCTAACTCTAACATTTCTAAAATTAATTTTAGAGTTTCTATTAAGCCACGTCAGCAATAAATTAAAAAGGAGAAATAATTGAGCTAATCATTTGATCAGTTTGGAGTTTATAAACAGTTTCTAAATAAAAAACTCTCCTACATCTCTAAAATTGAATTATAAACTGTCACATCAGATTAGAAACTCTAACAGTACTAAAGATGTAGATGCTCTGAGTATATATATAAATATTTATTTTTATGTTATATGAGGAGATGGAATCTAGAATTTTATAAGTAAATTTTTTTATCACTATATTTGTTAGTTAACCACTGATTATAATAAAATAAAATAAAACAAAGTGGTACTTGGAGTTGTTATGGTTATATGTTGTGGCAAGTGACTGGAGATGTGATGTTTATGATATTTTTTCACTTTCCTCACATATTAGACGCATATAAAAATGGAGGAGGTTCAAATGCCTTTATTTTTTGTGCCTCCATCATGTCTCTACTTTTGAAATGTTAATAACTCAAAATTTAAATCATAAATGTCAAAATAAAACCGTTAGATGTGATCTATATTATTTTCTCTATGTGCTCATAAAAAAATATCAAATTTCGGTTTTGTTTTTATGTGAATTAATAAGTTGAAAAATCAACGTTTAGAAATTATCCACATTAGTACGTTTTCACAAGTTCTTGATGACAATCAAAACAAAGTTGAAATTTTATAATTTTTTACACTTGCATAGATAAAATGATGTAGATCATATCCAATGGTTTTATTTTGACCTTTAAGTTTTAAATTTTGAGTTATTAAAGTTTTAAAAAACGGAGGCATGATGGAGGCATTTGAACCCTCCTCATAAAAAAATGAATTATAATAAAAAGTTTTAATTACGTACGAGATTAAATTTACTCCTGTTAGTTTTGCAATTGTTTTATTAATTAAATTTACAAAATAGTTTTCCAAAAGAACTTACTGTGAATTGGGAAATTTTATAGATTTTAAATTTATCGAGAATGCGTAGATGAATGTTTTAGATTTTAACCAAATTGAAAGTTTTGTACACATTCTGCAAAATTAAAAGCGCATTGTTTTGTGTAAATTTGCCAAATTTTAATTTACTCCTATAAAGTTTTGTACACATTCTTTGAGTAGTTATTTACAAAACTTTTAATTATCTCTTGAATAGCGAAACAAAATATGGAGACCTATTTTTATATATTTTTTAATATTTTTTCTCTGTTTTAAAATAAGATACAAAATCATTGTTCTTGGATGGTTCATATCTTTTGAAAAACAGTGATTTTGTATCTATTTAAAAAAAAAATTAAATATAAAAAAATACAAAATTTGTTCTTCAACCACAGTTTAATATATAAATAATATTGAACAGTTTGGATCCACTGTTTGAACATTGAAAACGGAAATGAGAATGTAAAATATGATTGGAACACAAAAATAACGGAGAATTTTAACCCTACAGATGAAAATCTATGGAAATAAATATGGAAGAGTTATCATATATTAATTTTAAGAATGACAAAAAAATTGAGAATATGTTAATCTTTTAGAATAAAACAAGCGAGAAAAGAAAAAGTAAAAAGGCGTTTATTTAAAAACACGAAAGTTAAGTACTTTTTCATAGTAGACAAAGGATGGCGGATGCCACAGGCATCAATATATGAAATCTCAATTCTCAAATGGCCTTTTCTCTTTAAAATTTTAGATCTCAACTAATTAAAAGTAGTGGGAGACTTATGTTGCATGAATACGGGTACGGGTATCGTATCGGATACGATATGGATACGATACGGTAATTTTCAAAAATGAAAAAAAGAATACATCTATTATATTATATTATTAGTTCAACACTTATATTATATAAATTAAATATCAATTCAAAACAAAACAAAAAATATATATATATCAAAAATTTTGAATATACATTAAATATAAATACTGCTAAATTATAACATCTAATTTAAAATTTAAAGTAGTGCAGTGGTTAAGGCCTTCAGCTTCCTGTCATGTCACGATTACCCTAGACAGCGATAATACTAAAGAAAAGCTTCATTTTTATTTTATTTTTTATGAAAAGATAAAGTTAATACTTTTCATAGTACAACGTAATAGATATTGCAAAGTGAAACCAATAATAATTAATTATGTGATTGTACCCAACCATTAAAGAATAATTTTTACATATCTTTCCTCTTTTTTTGTGTCGGTTCTTTTTCTTGCTGACTATGGGAGATGAAGCATCGATTTTGTCGGTTCTTTATTTTCCTTTGCCTAGAAGGAAATATCAAATCTGACGTGTCCTTTCTCTTTTAAAAAAGGTGGTGTGGTAAAGCGCGTGAGAAGTTCTCAGGGATCTTCTGTGCATGTAACATAGTTGAAAATAATGTGTGTCAGGAAAAGTTTACCATAACGTGCACTAAGCGAGTAGGTCCTACCGTACTAGGTAGAAATGTAGAATGTAGAAAACGACACACCGAAGGGGATCCTTTTCATATGCCTCATAATATCTTTATTTATCTGTCGGAAAACATAATTAGTCATTGGGTCAAGGTTTCATGGAAAAATATTCTCCCCTCCACTCTCCGGTACCCTAAAAGATTCCCCTCACTTTACAGAAAGAGATTCGGACTAGCACAGAGATAGTATTAGTGGGCTTAGATATTTCTTTGCCTTTGCCTAGAAGGAAAATATCAAATCTGACATGTCCTTTTTCTATTTTAAATTCAGATGTAAAATTATGTTATCTTTTTCTCTTTATTTTCCTTTGCCTAGAAGGAAAGTGTGAAAACCGCAATTGACACACAATTTTCTCTCTTGATAAATTAATCTTTAATTACTATATACGAACAAAAAAAAAAACCTACTGTGGAGAAGTTTTTGAAATTTGCCACTTCTAATAACCTACATAATTCTAGTATTTTCTTTTAACTTCTACCAAATTTAATTCTTAACACTTTAATCATAAAAAACAACCAGATAAAAAAAATTAAAAAAGCAGAAAAATTATAGACCGTCATTTTAGAAATACATCAGGAGACTACAATTCGATCCCCTTAATATATCATCAACTTGATAAATTTGATACTAAAATTATTATAATAAATTCCATTGTCTATGGAAACCTAACCCATTATATAGGATCCATATCCTCGACGGTACCGTAAAAGATTCCTTTCTACAATTAGCTATTTACGGTTTGAGATTAACTCTCAGCCGGTTTGGGATTCAGACCGACTGAGGGGGCAGTATTATTGGGCTTTGAGATTCGTGCCAAGTTAAAAAGAACGGTCCAGATCAAGTAATTGTAAAAGATTCCCTATTACAGTACTGCACTGGATATGAATTCCATTATATATAGCTCCGAGGCTTCTATAACTTAACCTATGATTACTGATAACTCAATCCACCATATACAGTACAAAACCTAAGAGCTAATACTCCCAAAATCTCAAAAATGGTAGGTGTAGAGTTTTTGGTTGGCGGATGGTTTGCATCGCCGGTCATTAAAATTGTGCTTGAGAAAGCACAGAAGTATCTCGGGGCTAATTACAAGTGGCAGAAAGGCGGTGAAGAGATGGTTGAGGAATTGACTCGATCACTTTTACTCTGTCAAGCCACAGTCCAGGAGGTCGACAAAAGAGCTATTATCAACAACTCAGCACTTGCAGACTTGCTGAGGAGCCTGAAAGATACTGTTTACGATGCAGAAGATGTGTTGGACAACATCGAAACCAAATCTATCAAGTATGAAGTTGAAGGAAAGACAAAGAACCAGGTTATCAAACTTGCTTCCAATTCTCTTTCTGCTGTAAGGCATATGGTTCTTTCTGAAAAGAACCACAAAAGGTTAAAGAAAGTTGTAGATAAGCTGAACAAACTTTCTACCGATATCCCAACAATTCTTAAATTAGCAAACATGAATATTAAAAATAAGGAATCACGGACCCGTGAATTTACTAATCCAAGAGAAACCAGTTCCCAACCATCAGAGGAGGTTGGTTTGTATGGCAGGAAAGATGAATTGAATCTGATTTTAGATATAATATTATTAGGTTCACCGTCAAAATCCATGTTAGAAAAAATATTACGTTCGCAGTCAAAATTCTATTTGGAAAGAATATTTGGTTGGCAGTCAAAATCCAGCAAAAAGGAAGAGCAAAACTACATTTACCGTGATATTTTAGTTATTCCTGTTGTTGGGATGGGTGGGGTAGGCAAGACAGCACTCGCTCAAGTTGTCTATAGTAATACTGATGTACAACAAACTTTTGCAAAACGAGCATGGTCATCTGTTTCTAACAACCGTGATCTTGTATTGGTGATGGCTAAGATAATTGAATCATTAAGAAACTACCCGGTTTCAGATTTGACCAATTGGTCATTGGATTCCATTTCCGAGGACCTCTCAAGGATCATTAAGGGAGTCAAATTTCTAATTATCCTCGATGATATGTTTGAATCTGAATGGGATTTCATTCATAAAAAATTTTCTCGTGGTGCCCCAGGTAGTGTAGTCCTCGTAACAACTCAGAATCAGGTACTTGCAAATAGGGTAGTTGCAAATACAGTAGGAGCCGTTGGTCCCATAGGATTGAGTGCACTAGACTCGGGTGTATTTTGGGAATTATTTGAGCATTTTGCGTTTGGGAATGTAGTGATGTCCAAGGAAAAAAGGATAATTTTAAAATCCATAGGAAAGGAAATAGCCGACAAGTTACATGGTTTACCCTTGGCAGCTAAAATAATTGGAAACATATTAAATTCTGACCTTGATGAACATAGATGGAGGGATATTTCAAAAAGTGAATGGTGGGATGTACCAAAGGCTAAAAGCCAAATCCTTCCATCTGTTGGACATGGTTATAACCAACTAGATCCTTGTTTACGGCAATGTTTTGCCTACTGCTCTTTATTCCCTAGAAACTCATTGATAGAAAAAGATAGGTTAGTCCATATGTGGATAGCCCAAAATTTTATTCAATCCGATGACAATGGTGTGATGATGAGCCTTGAAGATATTGGGAGGCAATGGTTCGATGAGTTGGTTGAGAAGTCTTTTTTTCAGCATGCAGGAGATAACAACAGCTATGTCATGCATGGCTTAATGCATGATTTGGCGGTTATTGTTTCTTCAGGTGAATGTTTCTACCTTGGGGAGGGAGTGGGAGTATATGAAATTCCTGGGGGTGTTCGGCACTTGGCAGTAGATACCAACAATCTTGATGTCATAAAGGGAATTCGACAACATAAAAATTTGCGCTCATTCTTATACTTTGGGAGAAGTCAAGTTGAAGGGATGTATAGTGCTATAAACAAGACGCTATCTAATTTAGGTAGCATTAGGGTTCTTGATTTATCTGATATGTGCATGGAAAAAGAATTAATACCACCGCCCGCCATTTGGAACTTGCAGCATCTTCGTTTCCTGGATCTATCTTCCACAGGAATCAAAGTTTTAACTTCTGATTCTTCTATTAACCTTTATCATCTTCAAGCTTTGTATATTCGTAAATGCAATTTCAAAAAATTACCAAAGGGAATAAACAAATTGATAAATCTGCGTCACTTGTATGCTGAAGAAGAAACCATCGCCCAAATTTCTGGTATAGGTCAACTAACCAACCTCCAAGAACGTGGTGTTTTCATTGTTCGGGAAAAAAGGGGACACATAATTACGGAATTGGAAAATTTGAGAGAGATCGGAGGGACTCTAACAATTAAGAATTTTGAGAATATCAGAAACAAAGATGAGGCCATTCAAGCGAAATTAGTTGATAAGAAACATCTTGATAGCATTCACATAATTGCAAACCATGCAAATCGAAATTCCAATGAAGACAAGGAGGTACTCCAAGAACTGCAACCAAACAAGGATATTAAAGACCTAAGAATTGAAAGTTATGCTGGTTTAGATTTTCCAAATTGGATTATTCAAATGGGTGATAGTTTTCTAAATTTAAATACACTGTGTCTCGTTTCATGTGTCAATGTAGAGGTTCTACCACCTCTTGGGGAACTTCCCTGTCTGAAACATCTTCAGATCAAGAAGTGTGATTCTGTCAAACTCATTGATTCTCATTTGTATGGAAAAAACCAAACAGTTTTTCCTCTCTTAGAAGAACTAGTTTTGGACCGATTGTCCAACTGTGAAGTATGGACTGCTGCAGGAGCTAGAGAATATTTTCCACGTCTCTCTAAATTAACTATTGAAAACAACAGAACCCTGAGAAAAGCACCACTTCACCATTTCAGCTCAACCCTCAAAAAATTGAAAATTAGTGAATGCGGCAAACGGATTTCACTTGGAAATTCAATGTCCATTCTATCCTCTATTACCCACTTGGAATTTCATTCTTCTTTACCGAGCATCTCTTTAGACCCCCTTAACATGCCGTTGTTGGAGGATCTAAATCTCTGGGATTGCCCAAAATTGAAAATCAAAGGAGATCTGCAACCTCTTACTCACCTTAAACATCTCAGACTTGTTAGCTGCTCACAACTTTTTAGCACGTATTCTACAAGTGACCAAAAAAAAGGGAAGGGTTTACAAGTGCATCATGATGCTGGGTTGCGATCACTTACCCATATAGAAGCAGATCACTGCAGTCTTTTGAATCATGAGTACCACCTAATTTTAGGGAGTCTTCCTTCCCTCCAGGTTTTGCAATTCTCAGGGATTACCCAGTTTACAAATAATCATAATTTATGGTTTGAAGAGCTCACCGCATTGAAAGAGATCCGCTTTACCAACTGTGAGTTTGAGCACCTTCCAGCCAGCTTGACCCAGCTCTCCACACTCAAGAAGATGGCATTAAAATGGTGTCGTAGGCTTAAATCTCTTTCAGATAGCATGCCTCCCAACCTACAGGAGTTAAAAATAAACGATTGCTCTCGGATTTTGGTTCAACTGTGCAAAGCATATGAGGGCCAAGACCGGCAATTCATATCCAGCATTCTTCTAATCCATATTGATGATTATACAAATCGTAAGGATGCAGTTCCAACAGATGCTGCCAAAATGAGAAGTATGGAAATTCAGAAGCCACAAATTTCAGATGCGATTGGTTAGTTTCATAATAATATCTCTCTTCCATTTAATATCAGTGGCTTAGCCCCCACATAGTCAATACCGTCTTCAATTTTTAACACCTATCTCTGTTTTTCTTGCAATTTTCATTCCCAGGTCTACAGGCATGTGCATCATGCGGTAAGACATTTGAGCAAGGAGATTTGGTACTACGCTTCTGGGAATAGTGTTAGGGTGACTGCGACTTCCAGTTCACCTATATATGAAAAGCATCAGTTCAGTTTTTGATCTTTTCTTTATTCTGTTCTTCTTTTCATGAATTTATAAATCATCAGTTCGTTTGTTCTTTGTAATATTAACTAAGTCAAATATTTCTTCCAATGGAATTATTCTAAATTTTCCATATTTTACTACTAGGTTCTCTACTAGATCAATCATGGACAAGGGGATGATATTTTTCCTCGTCAAAGAAATCCCCTCAACATAGGCGCTACCTCCTTAGATGATTTGTAAGAAGATATTTTTATTTTGTTGCATCTGGATAATAGCTAATTTATCATTAGAGATTCCAGAGACCATTGCTTTTTTAACAAAGTTCTATGAAGCTGGTCATTTAGCTGAACTGGATCACCAACCAAATAATAAGCAATTTGATTTGTTTGGATGCACCCAAATAGCACTAACCTAACCTAACCATGAAAAACAAGATTAGAACTCTTTAGATTAATGCTATTTCAAATTATACAATCCAAACAACTTAAATAACAAAAATTACACTCTTAGTTCTCACACTATTTTTACATGCTATTCTGAACAGCAGTACACTTGCACTATTCCTTTGACGATCCAAATTCATGCAATTGTGAGCTGTTGTAACTTGTAAATTGTAAATCGAAAAGCTCCTCTCCATAGTTCACCTGTGTACGGTAGTGACTTTTCAGTATAAAATCCCTTAATGCTGCTCTGTAATATCCTAGTCAATATTATCGAAATATTGATTTCTTGCTTTTGTTGTAGTGATTTGGGCAAGTATAATTTTGAGCTTGTGAGACATGGTCTAACAGACAAAAATTAATTGCAGGAAGTCTGCATTGATGTGTTTGTCTCAAATTAGTTTGACCAGAAAAATGCTGAGGTGTTGCAAAATAACTACTCACATCATGGTATGCAATTTATTTTTTTGGGTGTCATAAAATCTAATGGCATCTATAGTTCTATGATGTGTTGGGACGGCAATACCCTTATGAACTATAAACAGTAATGTAAACTAATACAAATTTAGATGAATGCAAGGGACTTGGTGGCTCCAATGCCACGCCTAACCTCCGAGAGATGCAGGTTCGAAATCAGTTAGTTGGATTCATCTGGGTACTAGAACAGGGAGGTCTGAGCCCCTTCATTAAGGAAAAGATATCTTTGTATGCCTAACTTATCTATTTTCTGAGATATCTTCATAATGTCTCCATTGTATTTTTTTTATAGCTAATCCTGAGACATATGAAGAAATCGGTTAGCAAATGCTCTGCCAATCATACCAAATAGTAAGCATTTGAATTGAATTTCTTGTAGAGCAGTGATATCATGCTTCTTACATTGACCTAAATTTTGGTCTATGTAGAGAGAGTGATCAAAATTGCTTAACAATGTGTGCTACCACCCACCCTTGCCAATTTGATCAAAATTACTTAAAAATTGCTTAACAATGTGTTGGGACGACAATACCCTTCAGTGTTGTACTTCTTTTTTGGTCATCCTACTTTAATTTAAAATTAATGAGAAATTATCTAATACAGATTTATTCATTTTTTAAATTAGGGAACATGGATATGGGAAAAGATCAGAAATCTCTGGAACCAACTATTGCTGTTCCTCCACCTTCTTATCCAGAATTTCAAGGCCGGTTTGAATTAGGCCTTGGTCAATCCATGGTTAGAACCTTTCCATTAGTTTTTTAAACCAATAGCTGCAATGCTCTATGCTTATTTATAAAGAAAGAGAAATTGAGTACCACCCGAAGCAAAGTTTTTCATGCCAGAACCTTACTTGCTGGTTTGACCCAGTGATGGTGCCACTAAGATGTGTACTGTCTGGTAGTATGATGTACCGTCCTAGAATTTAAGGTCTTTTCCTCTGTTTTGATTATTTATTTTGTTTTTTTGGTAATTTCTTTCGAACTCCAGGGGATTAACACTCTGGATACCAATAATGGTAATGGTGTAATCTCTTACCAGCCGAGTCGTGTACCAGCACAAGTTGTTACAGTGATCATTGCTACATCATGATCTGATACGACAGACTCAATATAATTTATTGATGGAAAGAGAAGAGACTCCATGGGCTAATCGACTCGGCTCGGGCTCGGCCCTGTTTGAGTGATAAAATATGAGCCGAGCCGAGTTCGGGCTTTCTTTAGTTTAGAGCCTGGCTCCATATAATTTATTGAGTTGTCCATTAGCAGGCCTAGATCCGGCGCTCTCCCTCTAGTGATGAAGAAGGCCTGCAAGCCCCACCATACTATGTTCATTGAGGTTTGAATCCGGAAACTTTTTGAAAAAATAAGATAGACTAATACAACAATTTGTGTTATTACGTATTAACACAACTCCAAAGTAAAAAATCCTATATGCTACTTGTTTACTCTAATGATAACTGTAAGGAAATAAGATAGACATTTATTGAAGCAAGATAGTTGTTAGAGGAAATAACTAAAGAAGGGTCAAATTGTCCAAAGAATAATTAGATACATGTTGTGCTCTTAAAAACAAATCTATTAATATCAGCCCCCCAACCTCCACCCCTACAACTCACGTTGACTTGTATTTCTTTCCATGACTTTTTTCCGTTGTATATATATAATAGCATACAAGTACCATATGCAATACTACCAGTAATTGTATTGTACAGCACAGCTATAGATTTATTTTATATATTGTTAACCAGTGTGATGATATGCACCCATTCACAGGGTAATTCAGTATTCAGAATGGTCACGTGTTGGTGAAAGCATGTGTGACATCTCCAACCTGACCTTGTTAAAATGAACCAACAGAAGGAGGAGCAATGCTAATTCACAAGTGATTCCATGAATACACTGAAGATAGCTAATGATTGTTTTGGAGCAGAAAAGAAAATTGAGCACTACATCAAGATATTAAAGACAGGAAGGTTATGGACTAACCATGCTTCTTTCAATTAAGTTTTCTGATTTTTCCTTGAAATTCTAATTGTCGTCAAGTCTTACGTGATATTCTTGATATACATAATAGGTCTAATATTAGCACCTTCTTGTCTCCAGGGAAGGAGCCATTGATGAACCTAAGGAAAGTAGAGATGCAAGCAACACCACAGACAATTCCATACAGTGAAGCAAGCTCCCATGTTAACTTTTTTTTTGAGGAGAAGCTCCCATGTTAACTACAACAAAGAATGTGAATTCCACTACTGCTTTTGTTAAATTGTTATAACATATAATTAGTACTTTTTATTATTTTGTTCATATCCTGTGCAATTTTGTGTAGTACAATGTGGCACGTTATCAATTAGGATCCAATAGAATGTTGTATTAGTTATTGATTTTTTTTTTTTTTTTAAACCTTGGCGGCGGCTGCCAAGTATAGTTATTGATTTTATTACAGAAAGCAATCTTATTATCTTTTTGGATAAAATTTAGTGCAACATTATATAGTATTGTCGTATGCATTAATTTGCAGTGATAGCTATTGGTTTTTATATCTGCTTTTAATTTTGGAGAATATTATCTGAAAATCAGTTGACATTGACTATTGGTTCTCATACTCAGGATCTGAAATGTGAATTGTCATTAAAGCAAGGTATGTAAACATTGGCTAAGTTCCATCTCTTAATCAGACGATTATGACCAGCATATTTAATGCAAATTATGATTCCAATCCCAGTTTTAAGACCATGTTAGAAATTCTTCAAGTGGAAGAGAGCAATATGACCGTTTAATTAAGGTGAGTAGTCACTAAAGCAAAGTATGGAAACACATTTCATAACAAGGGACCGATCTATACAGATAAAATATGGTAACACCTTTTTGCATGACATTTGCAAAACTGTACATGAGAAAAGAGAAAATAAAAGGTATTAACTGCCAGAGCCTATTACCTACACTAGTTACTGCCTGTCATGACATAAATAGTTCCAGTGCTGGCACGAAGAGCATCTTCGTCCAAAATAAGAGATGGAATGCTCCACTTTCCTTAAGCATTCATGCTATTATTGAGTCCACCTAAATTTAAAAATAATAAAATAATAAGTCAATAGATGGAAAGATTTTCTGTGAAACTAGTCAAGGGAAACTTTTCAATGTGGAAAAATATGAAACCAACATCACACACTTCCAAAAGAAGAAATATCATGCAAAACAACCCCTAGAATACAAAAATTATACACAAACAAAAGAAATGAGGTTAATTTGGATGCGATTGTATAAAAAATTATATGATTTAAAGAGGGTAAGGTACATATTTTAGAGGATCATATGATAAAGGGAAAATTGTTCTTATGCCACTCCAAAACATGAAAATTAGGAAATTGCCACCCCAAAACTTGAAATTAGTTATTTGCCACTCTAAAATCATTAAATTTATGAAATTGCCACAATTATACATCTAATACACATATTTGATTAAAATTATTCTGAAAAATTTGTATAAAAAAATATATTTTCATATTTCCCAAATTACCCTTCACTTGAAGAGATAAAATTAAAAAATTGAGAAGAGATTAATGGTGACAACCTTGAAGCTGCACACCCATATGCTCGCTGATTTATAGAGAACCATTGTGCCCTCCTTAAATCAGCGCAAAACTTTTAATTAACAAGAATTGCACAAACTATGCACAAAACAATACTATATATTGTCTACCATTTCTTCTCTTAAATAGCCAACATTGCTCAAACCCAGTACCCCCCTTGCCATTGCTCAACCCAGGAACCATTAACCTAGCATTGATACCTGTCTTCCGAGTTTACCAGTACTGGTACCGGCGCACTGGATTGTCTGGTACGATGCCCTTTCCTTGATGAATTTGCTAGCCGAGCTTCATGTGTGATGCTGTATAGGTATGAACTGAAGTCCTTTGCAGCAATTGAGTGACCAGCATAGGCTTTCTCGTTTCGGTACCTCCACAAAGCCCAAAAAGAACTGAGCAGGTCTGACCACTTGGGAGGGAGGGAGGTTGTAGTTGGGCGGAGAAGGGATGTTACGGCTTCAAGCTTCAAGGTTGTCACCATTAATCCCTTCTCAATTTTCTAATTTTATCTCCTCAAGTGAAGGGTAATTTGGGAAATATGAAAAAATATTTTTTTATACAAATTTTTCAGAATAATTTAATTAAATATGTATATTAGATGTATAATTGTGGCAATTTCATAAATTTAATGATTTTAGAGTGGCAAATAACTAATTTCATGTTTTGGTGTGGCAATTTTCTAATTTTCATGTTTTGGAGTGGCATATAAATTTTTTTCCCTATGATAAATACATCCTTATAAGGGTTTTTATGTAAATTGACGTATGCTTTCAGTAATTCTGAATGACATATAGCTATTTAACTTGTATACTTCTCTTTATGCATGTTACTTATGCACTATATGTGTTTCTTCAAAATATTCCTTCCTAGAAAATTAACTTTATCTGGCATCTTAAAGATTAATTCGATCGGTAATTAATGCTGCTTTAAAAATCAGAACAAAGTCAAAATTCCACTGATTAGTCTTTCCTTCTGCAAATTTTACATTCTTTTGTTGCCTCTTCACATCTTTCGCAGTAATTCAACAATAAAGTAGGATCTAGTTTTCTTGATAAGAATTGATTTTGGAAAAAGGATTAATTTGATTAATTCACCCCTAGGAGTTATATGGAGTACACATCTTACACATAGGTCCCTAACCTATTACATAATTGCCCTTTGACTAATCTATTTACATAACTCTCAACAATAAGGCGTCATAACTCTTTTCAGCATCAGTAATGCACTTTATCTTATATATGAGATCAAATCAAAAGTCAATAAACCAATGACATTGCCCAGTGGTTAATTAAAACGAAGATTTCTTAGATCAGTCAACAAAACCAAAATCAACCTGAAGTAAATCAAAATCAGTCTCCGATATGACTTCACAATAATGAAGTCTAACCCCAGCAAAAAAAAAAAAAAGATAATTTCATGACCAATCACACCAGTAATAGTTTGACGTGAAACCAATTTGGCTAACTCAAACAAAAGCCCTGACCTGCTTTGATTCAGCTCATGCTTGCTGGGAACATTGATAGAGAAATGTCAGATAACTACCTTGCATGAATCCACAGCCTGTCTTGACCAGAAACCCTATTGGGACCGCATCCGACCAGATCAGACCTGCCTGCTCCCACCTCTATGACCTGTACTCAAACCTAAAACACCGGTTCAATCAATTCCCTACCAGATTGAAATGGCATCAAAATTCAATGCACCTTAACTCTTCAATGACTTCAGGAGTAACCAGTTTCATAAGAACAAAGAAAGAATAAAAAGTATTCCAAAAAATTGAGGCTAAGTCTGAGGTTCATTTTGTGCTGAATTGGAGAATTGTGGGTAAAAGAAGGGCTGTTGTGGTCCCGTTTAATCAAGAATTCAATTTCAGAATAATAGGTTACATATTAACCCAGCAGAAATTTTTAGAATTGAGGGAAACTGAATCATAATTACAGAATCAACAGTTCAAATTGGATTTGGAATTTTGGACACCTTTGAAAATTGGATTTCATCATGTTTTATATTATATTCTACAATATTAATAAAATTTGCCTTATTCAGAAAGTCTAGTGCCAGTTAGTACTATTTCTCTATGCTTAGCATGCCACAAGGCTGCACCTACATACGACGAAAGAAAGTACAAACTTCATTAGCATTTCCTCGAACACCTTAAGTGCATCCCTTTTACTTTGCCATTTTGAGCAGCATTCATACATAAAACTTCCTATAGTACAAAAGAAAAAGAAGTTCAGTAAATTTGATGGTAATTGAGGCAAAGGAAGCAAAATGTCATTTCTAAGGAAACAAAAAGTTGGGGTTAAAAAGGTGAGAGAATACAAAGAAGAGAAGGAGATAAGAGAGAATGCTATCGGAGTGGAGACGGAGGACAGAGGAGAGGCCATGAGAGTAGATGAAAGAAAGCATAATCTGCACTTTCTCCAGCCTCCTCAGTGCTTCCATCTGGAAAACTGAACCACCGGAGGGGAGAGAAGAATTCCGATCCCTAAAGAAAACTCAATGTTAGAGTTTTGATCCGACCGTCCGATCTGCTCTAACACAATTTTTTTATTAAAGGAGCCCTTGAGTTCCACTACGAGTCGGATTGGTCCGAATTTCTGATCGGATGGTCCGTATCAAAACTAAAAAAGTGGGTTACTTTAGACTTTAGAGGATACGGACTAGGGAGAGAAGGAATTCTGGAGAACGGGTTAGGAGAAAAACTAAGAAAAAGAGAGGGGGAAACCACTGGCAAGATATTAAAAGAAGAAACACTCAAATTTTGGGCTGAGAAATTGGAAGCCCAAATTGTTTCTCTTTTACAGTCGAGAATTTATATTCCAATTCTGTTTTAGGGCCCAAACTATGAAGTTTAAATGTACAATAGACGACAATGTATGATATAGTCCAAACTGATTAAACTTGAGTATTAGCGAGTAGTGGTGTAAACTTGTGTCTGTGTTGTGCATCGTGACTATATCTTGTGATTTTAGTCATGTGTTGTTTTGTGCGGTGATTAACTTTTCTTTTTTCACATACCACGATGTGTTTTGTCATGATCAAAATAGCAAGGGGTGATCACAATATTTTAATCAAGTTGTAACCATGACACGTGTTATGACCAAACGTGTCGTGATTGTTTATGTTTGATTACATTCAACTGTTTTTTCTAATATTAATTCTTTATTGAAAAAAATTAGAAAAAAAATATGAAAATGTGAGAAAAATTTTGTAAAATATTTAAAATAGAAATGATGTTGGAAACAAAAAATGTGTGTTGTGAGTCGCTTGTCTTATACCAGCTCGTAATATAATCAGACCAATTTGTGTGTTGTGTTGTGTTGTGTTGTGTCATATCATATCGAGCTGCTCACTGCGTATTTTATCTCTCTCTCAGCAAGCGTCAATAAAATCCTGCTCTCTCAAAAATGCAATCTCTTATATTAAATATTCTCTTCAATTAGGAAATAAAAGATTGTAAGTTGTAACTAATGGCAGGGACATTAATTTTTGTCATGACATGTTGACGACGAAATTGTTCTATGGCTGTTCAATTTCTTTAGTTTATGCTCATTCTAAAAATAATAATTTCAGTTGTTTATGGGTGTCAATGGTACTTTTTTAGCTGTTTATCCGACCCGTATATCAATTAAACTCCCATCCCATATTACAATATTAAACAAATCGCCGAAATTTTTATTCCTGCCACCGCAGAAAATCCGAATTAAATCGTTACCACCCGTCTGACTCTTTATCACTATCTGCCACCCTCGCGAACCCAGTTCGCGCACCAAAATGGGTGGTGCGCGGACTGGGTTGGCGCACCAGACTGGTGCGCGGACTGGGTTCGCGGGCCTATGGGCTGAAGGGATTTTTGGATTTAAGGTTATTTAGGTTTAGGGTTTAGGGCTTAGAGCTGACTGGAATTTATGGTTTATTTTTATTTTTGTAACGAGTGTCTGAAAATTATGTTTTATTTTGAACAATGTTCATTCATCAGACGCAAGACAGCAGGCAGGTAAATAACGTAAAAATAAACAATAGAAAATAAAACAACATAAAAACTAATATCAAAATAATATCGAAATAACATCCAAATAACAATAACTAATACCGAAGTAATATCCAAAAATATAAACTACAACAGCTAACTCTATCCTATCTGCTCGAGGGTGTCCACGGCTTCTTCGCTTTCTTAAGTCTCTTACCCCGCCCCTCCTCCTCTTGACGCTCCCTCTCCTCCAGCGATGTAAGCCCGGGTCCACCGATCGACCGTCTCAGCATCAGCATCCGCGTCTAGGGCTCCACTGTAAATTCGAACCAATTTAGTGAAAATTGCGAAAAATAGACATCAAATAATTAATTTTATAAAATAAATGTTACCTGAACCGCGCCCGCAAGTCTGGTAAACTGATGTCATTCTTCGAGTAGATGTACCCTTTCTTGGTCGACCTCCGCCTCATCAACCCGTCTCCCAGCAGGTCGATGACGAGCTGTGTGAAGTCTCCGTACTCCACACCAGTCACCGCCTCTCCAGTAATGGGCAGACCCCATAGACAACTCACGTCCTGGAGAGACACTGTAATCTCTCCGACGGGCAAGTGGAAGGTGTGGGTCTCCGGCCGCCACCTCTCGACCAATGCAGATATAAGAGCGACATCTGCATTTAAGTCGCTGAGCTGTGACACATGCCACAGACCCAGCCTCTGCAACGCTGGTGCAAATCGAGGGTCGTAGAGGATATTCATCTAGTTGTTCCTCGTCGACGTCAGAGTATGAGTCTGCATTTAATTTCAAAATAAACAACAAATACAATTTATTATTTTATTCAAATGAAAATGTATATTATTTGATCCTGATATAGAGATGTAAACTTACATATGAGTTTCTGATCTTGTGCTCCTTGTACGGGAACCAGCAAACGGGACTAATATACTCGGTCGTCAAATGCGGAAAGACGGTCCGAGCTAACACTAGATCCAACTCCACATCATCAGCAAGTGGACTGGTGTGCTTGGTGCCGCTGGATGACGCCATACTACAATTTGGTGCATTTCTAGTCAAATAGGGTACCTTAATAATTTACTAAAATTCTACTCTGTTTGGACACCATTAATACAATTCGACTCTGTTTGGACACCATTCTAAATATTTCATAAAATTCGACACTGTTTGGACACCATTCTAATTATTTAATACAATTCGACTCTGTTTGGACACCATTCTAATTATTTAAAACAATTCTACTCTATTTGGACACCATTCTAATTATTTAATACAATTCTACTCTGTTTGGACACCATTCTAATTATTTAATACAATTCGACTCTGTTTGGACACCATTCTAATTATTTAATACTGATAGGGCCATGTTCCACAGGCCCTTTTACTTGTTCCAAATTGGGCCATGAAAGACTGGGATTCGGACCTTTACAAGGCCAACCCGACGTCATATGAAAAAGCCCAAAGATTCACTAAACTGGGGCCCAACTCGGAGGCCTCAAAAGCATGCAGCCCGAATATAGGTTAAGGCCAACCGACATACGGGATAGCCGTGGAAACGGCTAGCTTAATGCCCACGTCCCAGAAACGGCCGGTTTAATGCCCACGTCCCAGTAACGGACGACATAACTGCCCACGTTCTCCCATAAACTCCCGAGATGGCAGTTATGGCTAGACTATATAAGGCAGTGATTCCCATGAAACAGGGGATGCAATTTTACTAAGAGAGAGGATACAGGTTAGAGTCAGAATCTCTCACACGCCACCCCGAGTTCATAACTCAATTCGCACCTCGGCCTGTCATCTCTTGACAGGACGATTCCAACTTAGCCCATAATTACCATACGGCTTCATCTCCCGAGATAGGACGTATCAACCACCGTGGGGCCACGCCTAGCTCGCTCGACGAATTAGATGGCTCATCCATCCACATCGACCCTGCTCCCTCCGGGGGTGACGACCCCTCCAGGAGTAACAATCACACCCCCTCCCGGGGTGACGCCACCAACAGTGAACACTTCGCAGAGCCGACCTCTAGGGGCGAGGCCTAGCAGCTCAATGATGCGACCCCATGGTCCCCAATCTGCTCAACCTCGTCGCACAAGCCCCGACGTCACTCGACCTCTGTTCACCGAAGGAAACACTACCATGCCACTCCACACCGAGCACAATCAAATGGCTGGTACATTTCACAATCAGGCAAACGGTACTTATTACAATCCGATAGCGGGTACCTATCAAATACCGTACACACCGTATTACCAAACACCGTTGTACCAATATGGTGCGACCCCCTACACACCTTACACTCCAATTGGTCCCCAATACAGTACGATCCCATATGTTGCACCCTCCGGACAATGGGGGCCGGGAGGTACCCAGGGGATGTACCCCATGACAGGTCCCACTCCATATTCTCAGCAAATGCCAATACGGCCTACAAATCCAATTGTGACTCCCAACATGCCTGTACCTCGGCCATTATCGGCAAATTGTGTCCACAGCCGAGCAGCAAATGTCTCCCCGAGGAACCTGGGTTCTCGATTTATACAATGCCGAACCGGTAACGAGACAGATACCCCTTCACTACCAGAGCAACAGGTCCAATCCGAGCGTAGGGACCAGAATGCCGTACCAACAGGGGTACACCCCGATGTGGGAAGACGCCCGGAAGGTCAGGACGAGAATGGGGGACCTCATCCTGAGGAAGAACCACATGCCGCAGGTCCCGAGATCCACCGTAACAACGAGCGAGGATCAGCCTATCAAGGCGGAGGGCCGAAAAACCTCTCGCCGAGAACAGTCTCGCTCCCATAGAGAACGTAACCAGAGTCCGCCCCGAGGTCGGGATAGAACACGCCGCGATGACCGAAGAAGGAAGCGGCGATCACCTACCCCTACCCGAGGTATCAGCATGGCTCAGGTCGAAGAATTGATCCAAGCCAGACTTGCGACCAAACTGGCTGACCTCGAGTCCCAAAAGGCAGGCTCCTATTCTCGCCCTATGGGAATCGAAGATGGCCCGTTATCCAGAGATATCTACCGCCATTCAATGTTGGATTTCAAGTATCCTGCAACCCTTCCCAGCTTCCGGGGTAGTGGAGATACACAGGATCCGCACAACTTTGTGTACGGGTTCCTTGAGCGACTCCGCCTTCTCGGAGCTACTGATGCCATCATGTGCCGAGTCTTCACCACCTGTTTGACTGGAGAAGCGTGGGACTGGTACATGACATTACCTCGGAGGTCCATTAACAAGTTCGAAGATTTCGCAAAACTGTTTTTGGAAAGGTACACGATCATAAAACCTCCACCCGCCACATGCGAAATGCTCCTGGATATCGTCCAGGGACAGCGTGAAAGAACAGGCGCGTTTGTCAACCGTTTTATACAGGCATCCCGGCGAGTTCAAAACCTGAATGAAGAATTTGCTCTGGCTGCCATCAAGAAGGGACTCCGCAAAGGGGGTCCAGGAACCTTGCGTTACGAAGCCCATATGAGAAAGATGACCACTTACGAGAATTCGTAACCTTTGCGGAAGGCTACATCCGCGCTGAAGATGACAATGGGAGCCCCACGAGGCCTAGATCTCGGTCTCCCCGACGTCAAACCAACCGACAACCAGCTCAAGACAGGTTTCGCAACCAAAGAGAACCTCGGCGAAACCAACCAAACCAGCCAACCGAGCAGAGAGCACAAGATCTGGCAACTGAGGGATACCGCCAACACTTCGTGAAGTATGCACCTCTCACCAAGAAGCGACACAGAGATGACAACATCATTGAAGAAATGTTTGAGTCCCACCCCCATTGCCTAAAGGCATTTTTGCAGTCAAGATAACTCTCAGGAGTGTGCGTACCACGGATTCAGCGGGCACTCCACTGCTGATTGCCTTCAACTCAAGGACATCCTGGAAAGATTAGCACGGGAGGGTAAGCTGATCGAGTTTATCAACCCCGACGTCTTCAGAAATACTCCAGAAAGACAATGGTTAAGGGGTAAGAGTTTCAAGAAACCTATCC